>JADRCD010162216.1:3360-27776 GCA_019843815.1 Montemys delectorum
TCTCTCTCTCTCTCTCTCTCTCTCTCTCTCTCTCTCTCTCTGTAGACTTGTGTACTACCAGGCTACAACATGGGCACATGGGGGAAGCCCTGCTAATTAAGAATGGCAAGAATGACAATTTAGCTGTACTGTGAAGACATCAGTAGACAGATATCCTTCCAACACTGAGCCAAATTGCTCTTCTTCACCAACATACTACTGACCATTTTACAGTTCAGGGGTGTGGCCATCTTGGGACGCTTAAATTATCTCTTCCTTTAGACTTAACCAAGCCAAAAAACAAAGGAAGCCTGTACAACTTAAACTTGAAAGGAATAATATGCTACTACTACTAGTTTGTACTAAGTTTTTTTTCAAGAAAGGGAGTTAAGTTTATATATATGTGATATATATTTTTACACTATTTTATTAATGTTAGGGAATATGGAGTTTATCACTTTATCCGTGTGATGGGTAATGTTGATGTCATGGGTGTTCTGACTCGGAAAGACACTTATGCTGACATCTAAACCACACTTGCTCAGAATGTCTGTCAGGTCAGGATGGCCCTGCTGTCCCTCCTATAGAGTGCAAGGCATCTAGTCACCTAGTTGGACATATGGCCTGGCTCATATTGCTTTAGTGAAATGGCTTTGTCTATCATTTCGTTCATTGTGTTTGCTGTTATTAACATTGTGTGTCAAGTTGGTAAAGTGATGAATAAAGGTTTTAAAATATGGCTTTCTATTTTACTTAAACTATGATATGTATGCCAGTTGTCACAGCTTCTGGCTGGCAGGATACTAACATCGAGGTGTCTAAAGTCTTCCTTGCATCAGCACTCACCAGCCAAGAGCCTCATGTCCATTCTACTCAAGAGGCTGTCTGCTTCTTAGCTTAGGCAGTACCGCATGCAGACCAGCCATCTGTTAAATTCAAGGCCAGGGCTGGCATCGGTGCACCCCTTGGCTGAGGTCCAGGCTTAAGGTAATTACTCATAAACTGCATCACAAATTACCAGCACTCCAAATGTAGGTGCCTCATCAAGATGATTGAAATTAAGGTCAACTTCAAATACTAGTGCAAAGAGCATCAATGAGGTTGCTGCTCATGAGGGGAAAAGAGGTTGGTTTTTGTTTGTTTGGATAATGTAATAATTTGCTACCAGTAGACATAAAAAATGCAAAAGTGATCGCAAGCGAAATGTCTTTAACAAAAAGTAAAACAAGAGAATACGCAGGCAGGTGGCTCAGATTAGTAGGAGTTATGCACATACTTTGTAAAACTAAAAGTATTTCATTAAGATATGTGGGAACAATCAAACCCAAACCCAAAGGGGAAATCAAGAGGCTAGTGCTCACAGGCTCTTACGCACTTTGGAGGTATTGAGTGCAGACCAGATTCCTGATTAACGGGGGTAGAGATGGTGAAAAGATACAGTCTAAAAACAGCCAGGAGTGATGGTGATGGTACACATCTTTAATCTCAGCACTCAGGAGGCAGAGGCAAGAGGATCTCTGTGAGTTTGAGGCCAGCCTGATCTACATCTGGATTTCATCTGGATTCCACTCTGTACAGTGTATATTTAAGTCTTCCCCTGGTTTTCAGGTGAATAGTCTGTTTATTTGCAAGAGCTATTGAAAGCAAAAGGGTGAGACACAAGTGGGGAGGTTTTTTATTTGTTTATTTGTTTTACTATGACATGTTAATACCATACAGATTCTTAAAATGTTTGTCATAAGTGTTCCTTTTTATTTTTTTATTACAACTTGGAACTTATTTTTTCCTGCTCACTTCGTATAACTTGTTTTATAGAAGAATTCCATAAGGAAGTCTGCTATAATTTATAAAGAGCCATTTAAAAAGTTAACTTTTTAAACATAGCAATATATTATTTATTTAAATAAGGAATTCTTGTCACATGAAAACATTTTAATTATACAAAACTTTTCCACATTGGAAAGAAAAAAATACTGCAGGTACTTTACAACAGAATGTGTAATTAACAAAACTTCTCAAACATGAAGCCCTACGGTTGACTGCATCAGTTTAGGACACATAAGCAAGCTGAACTTATGAATACATTTTGAGGATCCTAAGGTAATTACAGTCTCACAAGGGTGTTCAGATAGATACATGTCCAGGTGCAACCCTGGGGCTATACCTGATGAAGGGGAGTACAGCTCACTAGCAGCTAGCAGGACTGTCGGCCACCAAGTCGGGAGCTACGGCGAGGGATCAGGGTTGTAGTCTTCTTAAATTCCTGGAAGCTCCAGTGCATCTGCTCTACCTCAGCTCTGTGTTGTGCCCGTGTACGGCTCAGCTCCTGCAGGAGATGTTCATTGGTGCTGACCAGGGAGCTAGAGGACGAAAGGAGGGTAATTGCTGAGTCTGTCCCAGTGCATAGCCTACTACTATGTCCCAACTGCCACAGCCTGGCTGAAGTCTACCAGCATAAAGACATATCTCACCTGTGCCCTGGCCAGATGCTCCTAACTGGAGCAGTGCCAAAGCTACCACTTGTCACTGGCCCCATTATCTTCTTACTGGCTACTATCCTTCTATATGTCCTTTCCACACCATACACGGACACAACCAGAGCCCTTGCCTTGAGAAAGCCTTCCTAAATGCACTGCTGGTTACTGTGAGCTGAGCTTGAGAATAAGCTGAATTGAATGGTGATGTCTTCCTGACATACCAGTTATATGGCAAGACAATGATAACCCTTATGACTAGTAAAATCATATTCTGACTGTAAAGACCCAATACTACAATGTTTCTAATTCCTAGTCACACGGTTGACCGTGACATGGCAACAGCATGGTGCAGAGCTGGATTCAGAAGCACTAGTGTGTTTCCCAAAATTTCTCAATACTGCCCTGTTCCCCAAGGTGACATAATGAGTAGCATCACAAGTTCAGATGAAGCAAAGCAACATTAACCTCTGCCATCTTTGAAGATGGCCACCCCACTGAATAATCTACTAAGTAGGTGCTGGCCTTGTTTGTTTAAATCACAGAAATGGCTGCTGAATAACATCAGCATGCCCACGAGTGGGCAAAAGCCTGATTCCACTGTCTTCAGCCTTCTGCATCTCGTTCTACCCATATCTGGGCAGGATGCTGAAAGCACAGGTGGCCTGCTGGAGTTGAGGAGTCTAGTCCTTGCCTGCCACTGTTCTAAATTAGCACCTTGGCTCCTTCCTTCCATTCTCCCCCGCTGAGTCTCAGCAGTCTTTCCTCCAGCTCTGTAACTCAGGCCTGTCATAGGCCAAGGGAGTCACTGGACTGTAATAACTAAAAGGCAAAGCTTGGCTTAGGCTGACCCTCTATGAGGGCCTTATATGTGGTCACCTAGTAAGGAAACAATAACAACAGGGGTTACAAGGAGGAAGGAGTGTCGGGGAAGAGTGGTAACAATGACTACAGGTGAGCCCTCCTCATAGGAGGCTCCAGGAACAAAGGCTGCTCCGATGACCTGTTCTCACTCAGGCACTTGCCTCCTTCCCAGAAGAAACTTCTTCAATAAAATGAGGGTCTGCCTTGCCTATGTTAACACTCCTACTCCCCTTTTACTACCCAGACAGCAGCAAGTGGAAGTGTAATGTCCATGTTTGTAAGTGAGCAACCATGGCCTCCAGTGAGGACATACTATTAGTAGCTATGACGCAGGGGAGCACAACACTGCACTAGACTCTATCATCATCTAACATGTCCATACATTCATGTCCTCAGATTCTAGTCCATACTTCCTGGCTCATACACACCCCAGCATGCTCCCACATCTCAGCGTACTCCCAGGCCTCAGCGTGCTCCCATGCCTCAGCACACTCCTATGCCTCAGGCTGAACACTTTTCAGATCTATACTCAGAGTACACTCCTTGTAGTAATCATCATATCTCATTTTTTATTTTTACCAAGGGAATGTTCATTTATGTTCAAAGTCAACATGGCAATGTATGTAGGTCCTGAACACCAACTCCTGAGAGATACTGCCAGCTGTTTCTTGGTGCCTCAAACCCTGTGTCTCAGCCTCCCCCCATGACCCACTGAGGCAGGGACCTGTGGCTCTCTTGCAGCATCTGTGTGAGCTCCTGGATCTTGTCATAGTGCTCCACGTGTTGCTTCAGCTCCACAATTTCCCCAGAGAGCTGCTTCATACTTGCCTGAAGTCCTGGGGAAGACAGGAAGTAGTATTGTGTAATGATGTTCATCTACACATTTTGATCATTCTGATTAAAATTAAAGCCAGAGAAAGAATATTAGAGACTCAAAGATGAGGGTGAAGAGTATCAAGGCAGCATCTGCCCCCCTCTATGGGAGCTAATACTCCTGGCTACCTATACTTGATACCCTAAAGCTGGTACCAGCACAAAACTCCTCCACTGGATCTGCCTGCAGAGTCTCCTTCTTCAGGAAGCAGCCTATATTCGTTCACAAGGGAGCCTGTGGTTCAGGGAGAAGCATTCAGTCTACGGTGGCCATATAGCTGATGAAGCCACAAATTCCTTCCTACCAGTGCTAGAGCCAGTGCTCTCTTTCACTGAGTTTCCAACTCAAGGGAGGAAAGCAATACTATTTATTGGCTCCCTACATCTGAACAAAGGATACAGATAAATCTATATGTAGACACATGGCTGTGAAACCATATAGCATCAGTAACATCAACAAAGCCAGAAAATAAAGTGTGGCAAAGGACTACAGTGACACTAGCATAAGGTTGTTCTCACCAGTCAGTAGTACACAAACATCTGTGCCAATCTCAGTCAAGACAACAGCCTCTCTGAGAGTACAGGTGAAAGGGATTCTGGGAAGAGAGCAGTGACAGCCTGGTCTCGGGGCCTCCCAGGAACCTCACATTAACCAAATATCAAGAGAAGCTAGGTGAGAACCAAAACCCCACAGGAGTCTCAAGTCCCTAGCCCAAGGGACTAGGCCAAGCCCCAGAGGTGTGGTAATAAGTGCATGACATCTCTTTTTACAGGGACAATTTGTCATCAGTAGGGCATCTGACAGATACAATGGAGAAGATCCCAAAGGACCCATTTGCCTGGGCCAATAACAGGATTGTAGTAAATTAAGTGGAGGCTTCATCTTGCTAGTGAAGGGAAGACCAAATGTCCCATGTAGTCTAAGGAGCTGGGCAGCCCAGTCCTGTTTAGAACAGGGTCCTTACTGGGAAAAAAACACTTCTATTGGTGAGGACTGAGCAAAACATGACAACAGAGAGAAGGGAGGGGAGGACTGAGAGATGCCCAAAAGGAGGCAGTTGTACTTTTGATCCACATAGTCAGAGAAGGTACTGTAGCCTATCTCCTGAAGGAAATCCTGAAGAACAAGTGCCATGAAAAATGACAGAAAACTCCTGTTGCCATAACAGAAGTGCAAGGAGTCCTAGCTTCTGAGAGCTAGGTCCACAGAGCAGATTTGATCCCTACACCAGTTCAAAGTAAGTAAAGACATCAGAAAATGACACAAGAAATAAAGAGCAACCTGAACCAGAACTACAGAATGTCAGATAACTCATGCTACCTTAGCAAGAAAGAGCATTACACTAGAAGTGAAGGCAAGGCTAGAGGAAAGAGGAGCCAAGACAGTATCAGTATGTCTCACAGAAATGACCAGCATGCACGATTAACCCTAAGGACCCAGAGTGGCATGTATGCCGTCCTCGTAACCACAGCTCTGAGATGATTTGAACAGGTACGGCCTCCATAGACTCATGTGTTTGATGCTTGGCCCAGGGACTGGCACTATTAGGAGGTGTGGCTTGTTGGAGGAAGTGTGCCACTGTAGGGTGGGCTTTGAAGCCTCCTATGCTCAAGCTGTGCCCAGTGTGCAATCTCCTTCTGCCTATGGATCAAGATGGTGATATCTCAGCTTCTTCTCTAATACCATGTCTGCCTGCATGCTACCATGCTTGTTGTCATGACAATAATGGACTAAATCTTTGAACTGCAAGCCAACTCCAAATTAAATGTTCTCCTTAGTAAGAGTTCCTGAGGTCTTGTTGTCTCTTCACAGCAATAAAACCCTAAGACAAGCTTTCAATATGGACCTAGGACTCACTTAACAAGAGGGAAACCTACCCACCTACTCAGGGTGAGTGAAGTCATGAATCTTGGAGGAAAACTGACACCACCACTTTACTAAAGCAGCATAATCCCTAACTATACTTCAAACACTTGTCCTTATAGTCACAGATAGATGCAGTCCTCACCCCTCATCAAGGAAATGCCTCTGTGCAACAGAGGGAGACAGATCATCACAGAAAACAACCACATCCAAATGCAAAGATGTAGAACTCGCTCCCAATGCACACACCATAAAACAACTCACCACACTTAGGTTTCCAGAAACACTGTGGACAAGGGCAGCGTGTTGGGGGTTCAGGGCAAGACTGTTAAGAGCCAGAGGGTCAGGGGGCTTGCTGTGAGACTGTGTCTCCAGGTAACATCTGAAGCCACACCCATAAAGTCTCACCAACATGGCTGCCTAAACATGAGCTGACCACAGACATGCCTAAGTGGGTGGGAGAAGGACCACGAAACAAATACACAAAACTTCAACTCTATACAGAGACCTGTAGCCAACTAAGAAATGCTGGAAGTGGGAGAAAATCTTCCCCGGGGAAGAGCACTCTACCTGGTGACCCAATACCAAATGGTCATCCCTGAAAACATACATCTGAGCAGGTTACATTTAGGAATATATATACACATACACCCCCAATATATATGCATATATGCATGTAGCAACAATGAATGACAAAAGAGGCCATGAATCTGAAAAAGAATGGTATATGGGGGAGGGCGTTAGAGGGAGGAAAGGAAAGATTATATGTTATTAATGTTATATATAATGTTATATATAATAATGATATAATTATAATCTCAAAAGAAAAGAAATAAATAAGATGGGATGTCATCTGAGGAATGATACTCCCAAACAACAAGAGAAAACAAAATGAGAAAAAAAACCCTTTAATTAAAAAAAAAAAAAAAAAAAAAAAAAGCTGGGCAGTGGTGGCGCACGCCTTTAATCTCAGCACTTAGGAGGCAGAGGCAGGTGGATTTCTGAGTTCGTGGCCAGCCTGGTCTACAGAGTGAGTTCCAGGACAGTCAGGGCTATACAGAGAAACCCTGTCTTGAAAAATAAAAAACAAAACAAACAAACAAACAAAATCTGTCTGTCTGTCTGTCTGTCTACCTACCTACCTATCTATCTATCTATATCTTATCATTCAACAAAACAGTTCAAAAATAGCAAGCAGCAAGACAAGAGACCCAAGGAGACACTTGGCCCAGGAGCCAGACCTGGGTAGCACGCCTCCCTGAGGTGCTGAGGGTCAGGCAGGAGGCAGTTACCTCCTGCCTCTTTAAAGTTTCCCTTGAAACAAGAGCAATGCATGCTCAACAGTTTGCTTCCCAATACACAGATGACCACCCTCGGCATCTGAACCTGACTTTTCTTAAAATTGAAAAACAAAACAGCCCAAAAAGTGACGAAAGAAGTTAAAATGATATGGACCTGAAAGGAACATAAGCAGTTTTCTGAGAAAGCAGAAAAGCCAAGATCCCGATGGCAGTGGGAGCGGCCAGACAAGAGGCTCCCTCCACAGAACACATAAACATAACCATAATGCCTGCTACAGGCAGCCATTAGCAACTTGACTGGGTCTCGAGACACTCAGGCAGCAGTTACTGATTCAAATTCTTGGCATACAGTGACTTAGAACAATGTCTAATCTACCATTCCTGAGCACTCAGATTTTAACCAAATCAACTGCACAGCTATTTACCAGCGATCTGCAAAGTTAGTGCAGTTGAAGTGTCTGCATTCTTTACTTCTTTTTTCACATTGTACAGAAGAGACTTTAAGTTGCTATTCTCTTCCAATGATTTGTCCAAATGTTGTCTCAATGTGTCCTAGAGGCACAGAAAACAAAGGTAGACAAGTGAAATATATTTAATGAAATGGATTAAAACTCTGGACAGTCACCACAGACTTAAGTTTCACTTTTCATAATATTAATAAGAATCAACAGAAAACAAAAAATCACACTCTAAAGCCTATTCTCTCACCCGCAGGCTACCTAGTCTGACCCACTTGAAGAGGAAGGACACAAGGAAAGGGCAAGGGGAGGCAGGGTATGCACCACAGGAATTCAGATGCAATACCAGGGGAGCAATGGCTGGTAGTTGGTAGGTCCTGTCTCCATAAGTATCCCATTGTCACAGCAGATACCAGGTCTCTATACTATTCAGTGTTCTTGGCCCGCTTCCTATAGGAACTCCATTATGATCCGAGTCTTAGTCTACAAAAGAGGGGAATTCCATCAGCTGTACCTTATTACGAGTAGGAACTGAGGCCTGAGTCCTTGAGTATCTTCACAGGCAGAGAAAATGCTGAACACAAGCTGGGACATTAAGACTGAGACTTAAGACAGAGATCAAGGCTCCCATCAGAGCAGTAATGACAGCTATTGCAAATTGTTGCAAGTCATCAGGTTTCTGACAGGTGAGCCATGCACACTGCCTGTAAAGGTCCCACAGTTTTGTATGCACCTGCTTGCAGCTGATGCACCAGCAGGCTTACTCATAAAGGTCTGGGCTTGGAAAGAGGAGTGAGAACTAGCATTCCACCAAGACCCAAGCTCAGTGAGAAAATTGGTGAGTTCATTATGTATGTGGTGAGCCTACCCTCACATGTGGATGCCCACCAGGCCAGGATGCCTTCTGTTTAAAGGCGGATTGTCAGACCTCAAATCATTTCTCTCAGCTGTAGCTTTAAGTCTTCCTTTCAAAGCACCTCTTGCAACGAGGCCTCTCCATAGGCTCTTCTTTCTGATACTAGCTGTCAGTGGTGGGTTGTGCTGGCTCCCACCTCAGTCATATTCCAGGCTCTGATGGGCACAGACGGCAGGGTACTGAATTCAGCCAGACTAGGCAGGTACATCTGAATACAGGAAACTGTATTCAGGATACTAGGGGCAGCACCTCTGCCTCAAGACATAAATCTAAATGCCACGGGAAGCTCTATGCAGTCAAATTCTGGAAGGTGGCTCTCATGCACTTTCCTAGCTGTCCCAGCAAGTTTTTTTTTTTTTTTTGATTTTTCGAGACAGGGTTTCTCTGTGTAGTCCTGGCTGTCCTGGAACTTACTCTGTAGACTAGGCTGGCCTCAAACTCAGAAATCTGCCTGCCTCTGCATCCCAAGTGCTGGGATTAAAGGCGTGTGCCACCACTGCCCGGCCCAGCAAGTGGTTATTACCATATGAATTTCTGATCCACTTGCTGGATATTCCTTCTCCATGGCTGGATAACCTGGAGCGTGGCAGAGATAACTTTAGCCTGTTCCTGTCTTGGCACTCAAGGCTGCCCTTTAGCAGATTCTTTTGTTCATCACTTCCATTCTGCAGCAGGGCAATACTGACTTCTGGGCCCTGTCTATCTGGGTGTCAGTGTTTCAGATGCAGCAGGGTTCACTTACTGAGTCTGCCTTAACAGGTACTCCTGGTTGCTTTCTTGTATTAGGCTATGCCGTGTCCCATGGGGCCAACAATCCCACATGGACAAAACTCTGCATAGCACTGTGGTCCAGGCATCCTGGGCTCTGGCCCTCTCCAGATGCAAGAGCTCTGTGCACATGTAAGAGACCCACAGTGTTTTCAATATCAGAGACCATAGGTGTCAGTTCAGTTTCTTTGTTTTTTCTAAAATGAGCTTTCGAGTGTCACCTTCTGTATAGATCGTCACAAGATGAAGATACTATTTGTGAGGCAGCTTTAACTTTCCCACTGAAATCCTGTGGGATGTTCATCTATTTTACAAATGAGGCAAACTAATGCAGGAGGCAAACCAGGCAGCTGCTGCAGGGACCCACCGACTCAGAGTGTCCCTGGTCGCTGGTGCCCACCCTTGCCAGGGATGGACCAATACACATTGGCGGAGGGGACAGACTGTAATGCCCTTGTTGGTACCATGAAGACGCTGTAGTCCATACAACGGTATGTGTAGCACGAAGAGTTTGTGGTAAGAAGCCTGGAAGAAGATCCTGACCTGTGAAGCTTTCTGGTAAGTGCTGAGTCTTAGCAACTGATTTGTGCTCAGTTAATCTCAGTCTAAGCAGAAGCTGGTGATCATGCTGGCCCAGGCTCATTTTGGACTTATGTACTACAAAGCCACAGACTGAAGGAGATTAGTACTCACTCTGGTTGGTACACTGGTAGGTGGCTCCTCAGCCCAACCCTTCTGCCTTTGATGTAAATCATTAGCATAAACTTAAAAGAGAGACCCCCAGTACTTTAAACACAATATAACCCCACAGAATCAATCAGCTTAGATGCCAGGTCTAAGCCTGTATTGTTCTTTCTGTGTAGACCAACTGGTGTTAAGCGTGTTCCCTAGACTCAGACAAAACCATCAAATGCACCTTGTTGGTGCAGAACAGAGGCAAAGACCACAGATGAGTCAGCTAATTGGAACCTTAAACGGAAGGACTAAGAAGCCCAGGCAACCGACAGAATGAATACGGTCCATTTCTTCTTCCCCCATCTCCTCTATCCAGACTCTGAGGAGAGCATTAGGTCAAATTTTGGCAATTAGCAGCAGTACCATCATAGGACCTGTTTTCTGGGACCTGGGTGTGAAACAGTCAGATGGAGCTCTAGAGGCACCTGCTAATAAGGGGAAGAAGCTGTGTGGCCCTGGAGCAGCACAAGGGAGCTCAAAGGTGGCTGAGGAGCTGCCCTTGCTCTGTGGAGCCAGACCTGTCTTTCCCTTGTCCAACCTGTTTCTGTTGTCCCTGAACAACTGCAAACAGTGGAGAGCACCCACCAGCTCCCTCTTTGTATTATTGAGCTCCGCTGTCACTTTGGTCACTGTAGCAGTGTACTGTTGCTGCTGCTCAGCAAGGCGGCTTTGCAGAGTCTTATTTTCAAGAGATAGGTAACCAAGCCCTTCCTTTTCAAGTGCTGAACTGTCCCGAGTTGCTGTGAACTCTTGAAGAGATGACAAAACATGCCTGGCCTGAGCTAGGAGACAAGAGGAAATACTGTTAGTATATCATAGCTAAAGGAAGGAATATAATAACAAAAAAAAAATGCTCAGTGTATTGCTATATGACTAGAAAGCAGAGCATGTAAAGGAACAGAGACACTGGCACCTTGAAATCATCTTGCTTGGCCTCCTAATAATGGATATGGCTTTTAATGTACAAAAAGGCAACCCTCAAAAGAAGGTAGCCACATCAGAAAGATATGGTGAATGTTTGGTAGCTTAGTCAGCAAACTCCAACATGGCAACTACATCATGGCCATCACAACTTCCATGGACCACTTCTGCTGCAACACCACACTGGCCCTGATTAAAGACTAAAGGCAGAGCCACCAGGAGCCAGCACTACAGTTCCCAGGGTTTCTAATCTAAGAACAATTAAAAGGGTCACAACCCTGAGGGAAGTGGTCAGGAACTATGCTGGCTACTAAAGTCAACCTGACACAAGCTAAAGCCATCTGAGAGGAGGGAACCTCAATTATGAATATGGCCTATAATATGGGGCTACAGGCAGGCCTGTAGGGCCTCTTCTTAATTAGTGATTAATAGGGGAAGGGCTCAGTCCATTTCGGGTTGTGCCACCCCTGACCTGGTTGTCCTGGTTCCATAAGAAAGGCAGACTGAGCAAGTCATGAGGAGTAAGCCAGTAATCAGCACTCCTCCATGGCCTCTACATCAGCTCCGGCCTCTAGGTTCCTATTCTGTTTGAGTTCCTGTCCTGACTTCCTTTGATGGTGAACTGTAATGTGGAAGAGTAAGCTGAATAAACCCTTTCCTTTCCAAGTTGCTTTGATCATGGTGTTTTATCACAGCAAAGTAACCCTGACTAAGATAGGAACCATGGTAGGCAGTAGCTTAGGCAGCTCAGTGCTGATGGGCCTGGCACCCAAAGGATACTACTAACATGTAGCTCGGGCTTCTGGTGAAAGCAGCCATTGCCCAGGCTCAGAGCAGAACACTGTATGAGGAACCCTGGCACACTCTCATTCTGTATTTCCAGTATGCAGAAGAAAATAAACCTAAGACTTCAGTAGGGAAGACAATCCCACTGGGTTTCTATCATATTCCTAAAGCTCTGTGAGCCCAAGGCCTTGTACTCAACTAGATGCACATACAGAATCAGAAGACAGGAAATAATTTCCAAGCCTTCCAAATGCCCATAAGAAGACAGAGTAAAGACCAATACTGGACATGGCATTTGTAGCACTGGCAGGCGGTAATCACAAAGCACTCCAGCCACCAAGAAGGGCAGCAACGGTAGGGAGGACATGGAATAAAACATAGAATACTCATAAGAGGATATCTATTATTTTAGCATGGGGACAATTATTCACTTCTCTGGAACCCCAGGTTGTATGAACACTGAGAGCCCCAAACCTAGCAAGTGAGCAGCATCTACTAATAGATGCTGCCAGGACTCACCAAGGAAGGCCTCATTGCCATGCAGGGATCCACTGCCACTTGAGCATCTGTCTATCAGGTCGAGGAGCGCCTCCAGAAGTGCCACTTCCAGAGTGGCCCTCCGCTCTGGCACCGCTGCTGAGCAGAGTTTAGGAGACAGCTATGATGAAGACACAATGATGAAGTCTGGCTTTAGGTCGGCAGCTCACTGCAAAAGCTAGGTCTCTAACACCACATGCCAGGGTCTAAAATGTTTGTCTCTGTAGTAGAAGGAGCCCACACCCAGGAGCTGAGAACAAGAGACACCCATCTGGGAAGCCAGCTTCTCATGAGGCTGTAATAGCGTAGCACTCCCTTCCCCCATTTTCCTTCTTTCCCTCAGTCCAGAACCTAAAAACAGACTACAAATGGACATGGTCACATCACATATGCAAACAGCCCCCAGAACTAGTAGTCAGAGGCATTAGTCTACTGTTTCTAGCTTGGTCCAGAAATCCCATAGCCAGCTTCCCTTGTTTTTGCCTCAGTTCCAGCTTAGGACCAATCAAATCAACCACCTCAAGGCCCTCTGGCTTCTAAGCCAAATGGCTCTACCTCCTAGACTTTTCCATTTCCACTTCCACTCCATTTTCCCCATCCTGCTCCAGCAGTTTTGAGTCAGTATGGTCTGCTCTCAACTTGGTGGGTGGACCCTGAAGTCTCAAAGCTTCTAATTGGGCCAGCAGGCTGCTACTGAGACAATGGAGTAGTTTCTGGAGTCTCTGGTTCCTTGAGGATGTGAGAACTCTTAATTCTCTCATCAGGAATGAGTCCTTCGGAAACCATAACGTGTACCTCCAGGACTCCCCCCTCATGACAGTCATTGATGACTCAGCCTGCCATAAAGCCTGATTCCAACTTTGGAGACAAATGTAAATAAGGGAAAACCATCCCTACTATATAGCTGCAGTTGCCTCAGAACCAGAGCACTAGAAGAGTGGAACACAAGATCAAGCATCGAGAGAGTTGTTTAAAAGCAACATTCACTCTGGGGTTACACTTAGTACTGAAAATATAAGATATGGTAAGCAAGAAACCAAACAATTGTGCTGCTAAAACACACTTAATGGGAATAAGGCAGGTCTCCAGCTGCTGACCCCTCTGCTACAGCTGCTCACCACTCTGGGGTCACTTGTGCCATGAGATGTCCGCTCTTCAGCCTCCAAAGCCTCAGAGTGAGACAAGGCCACCTGACTCTGGCCCTCCAAGCCATCCTGTCTGCTTAGACTGTCCTCAAGGCTGGAGGGCCCGTCAGCCCTCTCTAGGAAGCTCAAACACTCCCGGTCTGAAGGCACCTGGAATCTCCCACCAGGCATTCTTCGCTTCCTGTACTTTTCAGGGACAGGCAAAGAATTTATTATTTTCTGTGATGACAAAGTTGACTTCTGAGAAGATGAAGCACAGTCCTCGACATCCACAGAGTCTGTAACACAGAGAAAGTGGGCAGAGCCCTAATTACACTGACTCCTCTGCCATCTGGAGGGTGGTTTTATAATCTTAAAAAGTATATCTAGGAGTGTGAATGTGTGTCCACCACCAACACAGGCACATCAAATAAGCACATGCTTACCTATGTGTGTGTGCACACAAACATACACATATACACACAAAGACACATGAGAGGAAGAGGCAGGAGGAGGTGGAAGGAGGGAGGGACATGAGGAAGCACATGTGGTAAAACACGGATTTTGAGAAGAGCCTGGCCAAAGTGGACAGAATCCATTCTTGTTAAGAAGTAGGCTTTTGTTGGCACTTGCTCTGCATCAGCTCATACAGAACAGATGTGTCAATAAAGTTCTCTAGACAACATCACACATGTGTGTTTCCAAGGATAGTAAAATGAACGACATGGGAAATCCGCGTATTTACTTACTAATACTCTCTGGGAGGGGCAGACAAGCTCTTGTCTAGGGAAGAACAATGACAGTGGGGAAGGCATTGAACAGGAGCATGGCCCTGCTTTAACCACAGCCTAGAACTCTGAACAGCCACATTACCTGACCATTGTACTTCTGAAGACCCCACAAATGTGACTGAAACAAGCGCTTCAAGATAGCAGGTTCGTTTATGTGGGAAGTTTTGATACTTACACTGTAGATGCTCATGGTACTCTCAATAACTAATTTTTCTCACCTTTGGTATTAAAAATGTAGCTTTCATGAGCTTGACCTCATGTATTTAGAAGAAAACATGCATCTATGGGACTAAAGAGGGATAAGAAGAAATGTAAGAGGCAGAGAAAGAGGGTGTGTGTACAATGGAAAAATACCAAGACATATCCAAACTAGCAATCTAAAATTTGGGTGTGTGATAAATTTTGATGTGCTAAATCCTTTCCAAAGGTAGCTTAAAACTTCATATATAAGGTATAAAGACAACACTGTGAATAATGTGTAACACTTATTTAGAAAGGCAGCTCAATCCTGGCAGGATTGACTGATTACCTGGCTGTGAAGTAATTCGGGCATGCTGTACATGCATATGGCAGGCTTCTGGCAAGCCATGCTGTGGGGGGAGCTCCCCACAGAGCTGGTCCTGTGGTGAATGACCTGGACACCCTCTGGAGGTGACTTTCTTCTTCTCATGGCCTCGCCTTGCTGAGTCCCCACATTGATGCTGGATGGACAAAGGACTCAACAGATGTCTGGACTCTATTTTATTAAAAACATTTTAAGCCTTACTTCATTAAAAATTACATTTTAAGTTTTGAGAACAATGTAATCTATAAAATATACTTTCCTTAAATCAATTAAGTAAGACAAAAAATATTGAGTAGGTTAATATAGCAGTCAACACTGCAGTGAGTTCCAGATAGTCTACAGGCAGGAAAATGGCAGTGTTTGAGCATGACAAGACTGAATACCAAGTAACTAAGATGGGATGGAAATGTAGAAGACAGAATTTACAGATTGGGAAATTGCTGCAAGTCAACTGTCTCAACAAATGCCCAGAATAATTACATGATGTCTCTTTTCAACAGAGCTCAAAATAACACTTCCAGAATAACTGGAAGTGGGAGAGGTCTTGACCAGGGATGCAGTACTCTCAAACCACTCGGAACTGCCTCCAACTGTGGCCCGTGTGTAAACCTGGCTAGTCCTCCTGGCATGGCATGGGAAAAGGTCTATATTAGGACACAATAAAGCACCTTCTATTATAGAAAAAACCATCTAATTGGGCCTAGTTGTTCTTTGAAGTGCTGTTAGGAATGTGAGAAGGCAATCAATCAGTGGAGTGAAAGAAAGGTCTTAGATCCAAAATCCACACGTAATTTGTATGATTCAACACCAAAAAAAGAAACAACAGGGTGGGAGGCTTTAAAGTATATCAAGAAAAGATATAGATGGCCAACACTGCATCAATCTCTGCCAGGAAAAGGCAAGTTAAACTAATACACCCACACACCCATCAGAGGAACTAGGGTTAAGAGGACTGAGGACAGCAGTAATGGGAGATTATGGCTTAGGAGCTGCTGGCCCCAACATGAATGGCTCTGGGAAACTCATCATGGAGTACAAGACATTAAGTTAAAGCTTATAAGCAAGTCTCTGGTTGAAAGGCAGAGTCCCTGGATTGTGCACATTAAGTTCACAGGGTTTGAGAAGTTTTCCTATGCTATGAGAAAGAATGAAATTCAAACAACTGCAATTATGACTAGACTCAACTTAGATTAATTTTTCCCCTTGTAATTCCATAGTCAAAATACTAGTTTTCAGAGTCAATACTGTAAGCATTGTAAGTGTATGCTCAAGCCGGGGCCTGTCTAACCCAAGGAGCTTTCCCTGTGCTACGAAGCACACCTTGGGCATAATGGAGGTCAGCTTCATGTTCCTTTTGGCTGGAGCTCATGTTCCCGGGAGGATTGCTGAGGTCCCATTCACACTCAGCAATGAGGTTCAGGACGGCCTCATCATCAGCATCCATGACCAAGCATTTTTTGGCCGAGGTCTCAGTACCTCTGTTTCTGAGGTGGTGTGGTCTGCAAGGGAAAAGGAGACTTCTCAGTGTCCCAGCCTAGGATGGCTCTCATTATAAAGTAACCTGGAAAAAAGACTACTTATCTAGCACAACTGGCAACCAGTAACAATGTCATGAGATGCCACCAACACTACTGCCCCAGCATTAAACAGAAGTCCACTAGAATTAGCTAAAAAATATAAGTTCTAGAATGTTCCTCTGTTCCTACAATCTTCTAACAGGCTAAAATTCAACTTATTCTTTTCTTGACACATTCACGAGAACTACATGTGATCAAGAAACTTAAAGGACTGCATGTCCCTGATGCTCATATTTACCTACAGCGGAGTGAGGCATGCATAACATAGTCTTCAACTTTTTGGTTCCATATACGAACAGCAATCTTTGACTAATCAGTAATCAATAAGCTAATTAAACTGAGACTTCAGGGGTCATATACAACAAAGAAGAAAATTCACAGAAATTGTTCAGAACTGCCACCAAACAATGACAACTTCAATGCTCAAGAACAATACATCCAACTGACTAGAGAGAAAGTGACTGACTTCCAAAGATGTTACCAAACTTGCTATTTAAAATATCCAGTTGTTAACTGAAACCAAAAGGGATTCAGAGCAACAAGAAGGTACAGACTTGCAGGGCAGTGGTAGTGCATACCTTTAATCCCAGTACTCAGGTGTTAGAAGCAGGCGGATTTCGGAGTTCAAGGCCAGCCTGTTCTACAGAGTGAGTTCCAGGATAGCCAGGGCTACATAGAGAAACCTTTTCTCAAAACAAACAAAAAAGAAGGTACTGACTACAAAAAGAAGGTACTGACTACAAAATGAAAAACACAAAACCAACCCCACTGAAGTCAGAAACTACTTGACAAGGTCAAGTAAGTTAAAGATTTCTAGACAAAAATCTTGCTTGACAAGCTGGAAGAAACCATAATAAAGAACTAGAAGAAGATATAAGAACAGGTCTCATTAAATGGAGAGCATCAACAATGAGTACAAAGTATTAAAATAACCAAGTTGGATGGCATCTTTAAATGGCATTGGAGAAACTGGGTATCTATATATAGAGGAATAAAACTTGATTCCTTTCTCTCATCCTGCTCACAAATCAATTCCAAATGAATCAAAAATCTCAATGTTAGACTTGAAACTGAAACTTTTACAGGAAAGAGTAGGGGGCACACTGCAGGACACAGCCTCAAGTAAAGGGCTTTCTGAATAGGACAGTGGTGACCCAGGAGATGGACCAACAATCAACAAGTGGGACTTCATGAAATTCAAAAGTTTATGAGTTGCAAAGGAAACTATTAATCTACTGAAGAGGTAGCCCAAAGAGTAGGGGAAACTCATAGCTCTGAGTGCCTCCAAAAGAAACTGAAGAGAGCTTACACTAGCAGCTTGACAGCACACTTGAACACACTAGAACAAAAAGAAGTAAATACACTCAAGAGGAGTAGATGGCAGGAAATAATGAAACTCAGGGCTGAAATCAACCAAATAGAAACAAAAAGAACAATACAAAGAATCAACAAAACCAGGAGCTGGTTCTTTGAGAAAATCAACAAGATAGATAAACCCTTAGCCAGACTAATCAGAAGGCACAGAGACAGTATCCAAATTAATAAAATTAGAAATGAAAAGGAAGACATACAATGAAATATATCTTAAAATAATTATTCTGTTTGTTGAATATTAACAGTTGTAAATATTAAAATCATGTTCTACAAACTTCATGGAAATATTATCGATAATTTTTCTCCCTGTGCTTGAAATTAGCATTTTCTTAATGCTTAACTTCAAAGAGTTTTTGCTATTTTGAAATTTTTAAAATATACTTAATGATAAAATATTTTCTCTCTTGGAAACACTGATAACCTTTTTTAAGTAAACTGTTAAACAATGAACATAGATATATAATGTGTTTTAAATACTCTCTCACTATGTCAGGTGGTATCATATAAGTGCTTTTGAATAAATATATTTCTTAATGATTCATTTTTAATATATTTTTTGTTTTGTTTTGTTTTGTTTTAAAGATTTTTTTTTGTTTTTTTGTTTTTTTGAGACAGGGTTTCTCTGTGTAGCCCTGTCTGTCCTGGAACTCACTCTGTAGACCAGGCTGGCCTCGAACTCAGAAATCCACCTGCATCTGCCTCCCAAGTGCTGGGATTAAAGGCGTGCGCCACCACCGCCCGGCTCATTTTTAATATTTTATGCTCTTTTACAATGCTTAACTCCCAAAGAATGTTTTGTATGTTTTGAAACAATTTAATATTCAACATTAGATCCTCAGTTATGGATAGTATTAAATATTAAATAGTACAGATATTTTTAGGGTATGAAAGGATATGAAATATAAAAGTTGAACAAATTTTTATGTATTATTTGATTCTCAAAATATTCAATATTATTAATATGTTTGATGTATAAAATACATTTAAATAATAAAAAATTTCAAGAAAAAAAAAGAAATGAACTGAAGTCAGTTCTGAAGAACTTGGGAAGAAACAGAGAGATAGACATCTACCACCATCTTCCTGAGCCCCAGTCAGAACTGAAAACTTGTATCTGCTTGGCATCCTTGTCCCTCAGGCACAGGGGCACACAGACACTTGTGCCTGATGTACTGTCAACAGGCAAGTTTGAAATCTGTCTGAGTGGAACCACGTCAGTCCATACCTTCCAACTGTCAGAGCTGCTGAGAAGTTCTCCTTTGAGTTCAGTGACTCTTCTGGGGCAAAATGAAGCTGTGAAGCCTTCCGCTCGCTCTCTCTCACAGGGCGGTCATCTAAAGGGAAAAACAGGGGCATGACTGCCAAGTTCTTCATGACAGTGGATATACCTACTTCTCTCATTCTGGAGCTCACAATACCTGAAGGCTTTAGTGCCTCATAGGTGACACAATCTCTCATCATTGAATGGCATGCATCATACTAGAATGATGGCTACTAGAATGGTGGCTACACTTGGCTTCCCAACAATGCCCATAAAGCTTGCTGTTTATGAGCTGCTATTGGAATAGGCTGATGCTCTTTGAGAAAGTAGGACATGTAAGGTGCACATTTAAGACACGCTTCTTAAATGTTTATTAAATGTGCATGTCAGCCACTGGATAAGTCTTGCCATATAAACACACTAAAGGGTCTGCATAGAGGAGAGTCCTCCCCACAATAAAAAACTCCAACTATATAAGTTTGCTCTTAAGGGTAAGTCCCCAGAAGCCCAATGCTGAACATAGAGACAGAAGAGAAATCCCAAATGTCCCCTAATGAGATACAAAGCCTCAGAAGGTCTTGACCAAAAAGCCTTCTGACATGTCTTATATAAGTACCTAAGGATGAGAAGAGCTTAGAACTTTCCTCATTTTAAGTTGCACATGTAGTTAGGTCCCATTCTAAACAGTATTTACCCCTTGGCACACAATTATAGAAAATAGTACGAAGTGAGGAACCCCCACAATGTTGCATAATTACACGTGTCTTCTCTAGACTAGGAGAACATGTCTAAGCTGAGCTACTTTCCCTTCAGAGGCTGTGCAAATCCCTGGCCTACTCTCCACCAGAACTCAAATGCAAAACTTCCAAAGCCAATAAAGTTCACTCCCCCCACAAACTTCCACCTTTCCTGGCAGCAGCATCTTCTCTAACCCTACTGCATCCTACAGCCCCCAGGCTACCCCTTTGGTCCTTTCTCTACAACAGGGCTGTACAGGACCAAGATCCTCTTCTTCCAGCATCTGTCGATCCAGGGCCTTTGGACAGTATTTTTCTAATGGCTCTGATTTCAGTAATAACCCTTTGCTCTGTATAAAAATACCCCTTACACTCCTTCTCCATACAAACTGTGATTCTGAATCTAAACTTTTCTGGGAAGAGGAAGGCAGTGATTTAAACCTGAAGAATTCAAGACTACCCATAGTTGTAATGCTTCTAAATACAAAGCCAAACTCATCTGTTTATAAGTTACTTAAACAGTCAAATAAAGGATAGAACACAGTACGTATCCCTTCCAAGTATCTTCAAATTAAACACAGAAATTCCAAGTATATTTTAACTAAACAATGTGCTCTAGGCAGTTGGCCCATCTGCACCCAGGCTCAACACTTTGTGGTGTAACAGTGTTCATGCCAACAGGAGGTCCACAGCACACATTTATGGCTACAAGTTTCATCAAAACTGAACTGAATGTAGGACATGGGGTCTTAACACAGGGACTAGAGCATTAGTGTCATACTCACAATGTTCTGGAACTGGGCTCTCTAGGTCAGGACACAGAAGGTGCAGGCACTCTGCACCCTCTGCCTTTGGCCAACAACTGTACCTTAAAGTTAGTGGTGGAGTACCTCCACCATCGCATGGGCAATGGACTACCAGTCACACACGAGACACGCTTGCCCACCATTGCTACTGGCCCATCCTGCCCTAGGAGCTGAACTCTTGTGGAAATGTAACCTGTTGGGCTAGGAGAGGCAAGCCCATACTCAGGGCTATTATGCCAAGTCCTCAAGTTTCCTTTAGAGGACTGAAGAAAATAGTCCCAACTGAGTTACTAAATAGGTGACTTCCGATAATAGCCAAACTGTGGTTGACCAGTGAGGACAGCCTCTGCAAGGAACAATTCAGCCTACTAGTTAACACTGTTATAGAAGGATGAAACAAAAGGGGCATGTGCTTCCATGTTGCTAAATTCCTGTTATCTCTAGAAACATCTCTGAGATGCAAGGAAAGGGAGTTTACGGCATCAGAATACCATTTACACAGAGAAGGTCAGTTCATGGTCAAAACATTCTAACTCTTGATGCTATGACAAGATAGTCCAGACTGTATGGATGAATTTAACTTGATGTACACCCATGAAAGCTCTTGACATACTGATAAACCCACAGGATGGGACTTATCCAGTGTCCGTCTTCCAGGCCTGAGAAATGGATGTGAAAGGCTGGGACCATCTATGGGAAGGCTGACTGACTGATGATGTCTGTCCTACATTTATGTAGAGGGTATAAATCCAGAGCTAATTCAGATCTGGCCAACACATGCCTCTCTACATATAATGGCCAAGCTGAACTAAAATTATCCAGACAAGCTTGAAGACATTCAAGTATACCCTTCTTTTTGCTACTTTTTTATCTTTTTAAAAAAATTACATTTATGTACATATTTATGTATGTATGAGTGTGAATGCATATGTGTCACAGTGCATATGTGGCGGTCAGAGGGCAACTTGCAAAAGTTCTCTCCTTCCATCATGTGGTTCCTGGGAATTAATTCAGGTCATCAGACTTGGTAGCAAGTATCTTTATCTATTTTACTCACTGACTCAAAAACAAGCATCTAAACTTTATCTTTTCCAAAAGACTCTGAATGGCAAACTCTGTACCTCCAGGCATTTGCCACTACTCCAGGAAACATGGTCTATTTTTCTAATATTTCTAATAGAACTTTTAGTAGTTCTATTGTTTTGATGATCCTCTAGGCACAGGAGGTCTGACCCCAATAACAACAGAAATTCCAGAAAATGCTTACAAGCTCCTTGACCTACAAGTCCTACAAATACTGTCTTGGGAACTTACAGATATTAACTCAGGAGTGACCTTGTAAACTTAGCACTTGTTGGTAGTGGTGGTGGTATGTGTGTATTGTGAATACATGTGTTTACTAGTGCATGTGTACATATCTGTGCATGTGCAGGTCAAATGTAAACTGCCCTTGGGTGTCTCTTCTCAGGTGTTATCCATCTTGTTTTTGAGATAAGGCCTCTCACTGGGCCTAAAACTTGGTGATTAGATTGGACTGGCTGGCTAGCACGACTGACACCAGGAGGATGAAGGATACCCCAGAGCTGACAGGGATTTGGGCCATCAGTGCTAAAAAACCAGCTTCAGGCCGGGTGGTGGTGGAAGAGCAGCATAATCTGTCCAGGAGCACAAAAACGGCTCCACTGCACAAGGTCATGAGGGCAATGGCTCTTCCACCCACCTAGCTGTCGCAGCTTCGGGAGCATGTGCACGACAAACAGGCGGTAGTCAGACTCATTCTTCACAACTGGGTTAAGCCGGAAGTCCACATCCTGGAGCTCTATTAGGGTGTGGAGCCTAAATACTTCTGCTAATGAAGAAATACAGTTGTAGTAGAGATTGAGACTCTCCAAGGAGACCAGATACTGTATGCCCTGTTAATAAGAAAATATCTCAATCAGTTCATCATGGAAAATAAGCCATTGGTATGGGCTAACCAATTTAAACACACTTATAATGAACACATACTATTACTAGAAAAAACTAACAATGTAACTTTTTCTTATTTGTGAAATCCTATGTTCCATATAGGGCAACAACCTTATGAGGTGTCTGAATAGAGGCCTGTTAGTCCCAGCAGTACTAAGCACAGCTACTCTCTCTTAAGTGCCCAATATGAATCACGTTATATAATTTACACAATTTCATTTACTCTCCACATTCCCAGAGCAAGAGGTTAATGCTTAGGGATTGAGAGAAGAGCCAATCCTTCCTTTAGTGAAAGCTGGAGCCTATCCCTAAACAAGTCAGACTCTGAAACCAATGTTAGGAATAGTCTCTACTAAGTACTATCTTCCGAGGCAATGACACCTTATGTTTCTTTCAAGGCCCTCTTCTCTGAATTGAGCAATAAGCAGTATTTATATAAACTTCCCACTTGTGTCACCTTGGGAGACTTTTTTATTTTCAAATCATGACTGGGTACTTGCAATGAGCCCCAAATTTGCATATTGCCATTTAGGGTAGAAGACCAAAAGCCAAACCATGGATAGATATAACCTACAGAAGGAGGCAGCACAGCAGATGAAGGGATGGAGAGGCATGGGCATGAACATTGTAGGTTTTGGGATCTTGTTTCCTTCCCTTTAAAGATAATCCATCTTCTTCAGAATGCTATTACTTTGGTATTCAAAGTAGTTTAAAGATATAATGGGATGGGTTAGATGTGTAGCTCCAGATAAACACTAGTGACAACATAACACAATCATTCCAAAGGTACAGTCTATAAGCATTATTTGTGTAGTTTCAAAATATGTTGCATTCTTTTAACCTCTGATACTGATATTTTAACAAATAAGCCTAGACGCACCTCAAGACTAACCAAGGAGTTACGTGAGAGGTCTAAGGATTTTAGAGCTGTCAAATGCATCAGAGAGTTCCCCAGGTGAGTAATCTTCTCTTGGTATGTTCCAGGAATAGATAAAGATCGAAGCTCAGCTAAGAAGAGAAAATTGTAAGATTTTAATCTTTTTTAAAATTTAAAATAGTATAATGGAAGTTCAATTCAGGGGGATAATTTAGACATTTTTAGAAACACAACAGATACTGACAGACCCACTCTGCTTGACCAAAGTTGGGATTATAGATACTATCCTAGGCCCACCGGTGCACTTCTTATAAATCTGAGGTTAGCAGAGAACCCTGAGAAGTCAGCTCATCAAGAATTCTCTGCCCTCGGTGTCTGCTCACCTTGGTCCCTCATCATATCACTTATCCTTCATTGTCCCCAGGCCCACAGCAACATTCTGCTCCCTCATTTCCTCTTAGTAATGTTCCAGCCATGGACCCCTGCCTCCCTACCCTACTTGCTGGCTAAAACATCTACTTGCTTATGTCATACTGGGAACAGAATCTTCTTATACTGCAAAAATCCTACTGCATCAGGGCCTGTGCCCATCTCAAGAGCTCTGAATACAGTCTTTTTTTTAATGTGCTTGATTTTGTTTGTTCGCTTGCTTTTTTTTTTTTTTGAGACAAATCTAGGCAGCCAAGGATGGCCCTGAATGCTAGATCTTCTTGCCTCATGCTCCTGAGTCCAGGATTACAGGTATGGACTACTACTTCTTAGCAAGTTCCTGGACAGCCAGAGCTACATAGCAAGGCCCTGTCTTGGAAAGACAGAGAGAGAGAGAGAGAGAGAGAGAGAGAGAGAGAGAGAGAGAGAGA
>JADRCD010162216.1:27786-38515 GCA_019843815.1 Montemys delectorum
AGAGAGAGAGAGAGAGAGAGAGAGAGAGAGAGAGAGAGAGAGAGAGAACGAACCAATAATGGAGGACAGCAGGCTGAGTACTAGTATTCATTGCTATCTGCTTCCTAATTGCAAATGCAATGTGAACAGCCACCCTACACCCTGGCCACTATGCCTTCCTCACCTTGACTTTTATCTCCTTCAACTGTGAGTCAAAATAAACCTTTTTACTCTTAAGTTGTTTCTTGTCAGGTTGATATATATTTTTTTTAAAATATAGGAAATGAGAAAAGCAACTAATATACCCTTTTACTAGATAAAGTCTTTATATAGAAAATCCTCCTGATTGACCTGAATACTATCAACCAATAAAACAAACCTGACACACTTTTTATGTGTACTTGGAACACTCTCCAATAGAAACCAGATTCTTGGTCATTAAACAATCTCTGCAGACTTAAGTGAACTAAACTCATACACAGTATCTTCTCTGACCATAACAGAATTACACTGGAATTAACAGAAAAATAACAAGAAAACCTCCCAACACATGGTTCTTTAAAAAGACATCCCTAAAGAATAAAAAAGTAAGCAATTACTAAATAGGTCTAAGGAGATGCCTAAAGGGATATTTGAAAACCATATTAAAATCAGTGAAAATTAGAGCCAGTCATGGTGGCAACTGCCTGCAATCCTAGCCACTGGAGGATTCCAAGTCCAAGTTCAGTTAAATATGGAGAGCAAGGTCATCTTGGCTTAATAACACACTTGAAAAATTTAAAAAGGTTCAAGTTCATGACAAAGCATTTGCTTAGCATATGCAAAGCCCTAGATTCTACCTCCAGAACCATCACAAACAGGAGAGATATAAAACTAACAAATGTGTTAGTGTGTGCAGCTATGTGATACGTAAAGAGAAATGTATAGATTAAAATATTTAAATTATAAAACAAGCTCTAATCCACAAGGTTTCACTTCTAGAATCTAAAGAGTTAAAAAAAAAATGCAAAGCAAGCACAAAGAAAAAGGTAAAATTTAGAAACAGTGAAGACAAATCAACAACCCAAAAGTGGTGTTTTTGAAATGATCAATAACCATAAATCTCCAACATGACTGAAAAATAGAGCCAGAGTAAGTACCATTTATGAAAAAGGGGATATCCCTACAGGTCCCACAAGCATTAATAAAATAATAAAAGAATGCTGTAGTCCGTTCTATGTAGATATGGTTGACAAAAGAAAAAATGAAGTAGTGATAACGAAATGATGAGTGACAACGAAAATTCACTCTAGATAAAACCACTATAAGTTTAAAAATCGTATTTGTAACCTAAAATCTTCAACAATAGAAAATTCTAGGCCTGCGTGGTTTTACTGTAAAAGTTCAGGGGGAAAAGTTTAAAAAGAAAAAAAAATTCACAGCACAAATTCCACACGACCTCTTGCACAAAACATGAGGCTCTAATGTCCAAACCACATAAAAACAGACCTGCATCCCTCATAAACGAAATGCCATGTAGGAATCCAGGAAGACAGACGAAAGCTGCTGCAAAAAAAGAGGCCTGACCACGACCCCACGTCGTGTAAACACAGGCTGCGTCCACCGGGACCACAGCCACGCCCTTCCCCACAAACCCGCCCAGTCGGCTCTGCCTCCCTGCCCCACGGGCCGGGACCGTTTGTGGCCAAGTGGCATTCACACTAAGGCAGAGTTATCAGCCAGGCAGGCCAACCCAGGGAGACCCTAAGCCCCGATGTCGGTCTGTCCCCCCCCACGCACCCAGGTCGCGGTGAGGACCCAGGCCGCTGCGCTCCCGTACAGTTTCTTCGCACAAAACCAACCGCTGGCCTGGCGCCATGTTTTCAAACCGGACGCTGGCGCGTGGCGCCTGCGCAGTGTAGTAGACTGGGATGGGCGGGACCAACCCCGCAAGGGGCGGACCCAGGAGGGTGGGCGGAGCTTCGGCTGTGTTTACAACTTCCTTGGAGCAGGTTCACCCACGCCATCCCAACCGGCTGAGCTCTGAATGCAACCTCACTCTGCTCTGGATCTTGCCCAGGACAACCCCATTGTGTTCAGTGTGGTTTGTGGTAACAGCTGTTAGTGCCCGGGGCATTCGCACCTACTCCCACTTCCATTCATCTCTTACTCCCTCCAGGAGCCTACCTTCTTAAGGTTCTCTCCTGCCCCAGCCCCTGAGATGCTGCCCCACATCCCCTGCCCTGCGTGCTTCCAAAAGTCCTCATCCTGTGTGCAAAAGTTTCGACCTGTTCACCTGCCTAAGACACATTGAAAATTCCTTCATCAAACCTGAGATCTACTAATGAGAACTATCTAGGTGACTTCCAGGCACTGAACAGATATCTAAGCTTTTCAGAAGCAGAATAAAGGCTTGTGTGGTTACCATCTAAGAGACGTGGCGCCTCAGGACACAGCACAGGCTTCAAATACCCTCTTTCATTCTATTTTGCCTGATCAGAGTCCAAGTGGAACCTTGGGGAGAGAGGTGGTCTGTCTGGGACAGACCCAAGACCAGCTTTTCTACTGCAATGAAAGTACCAGTAGAAACTTGGGAAATAACATTTCTGTTTACTAAAGTTTTGCATCTTCACTAAAGAGGGACAAGGATTAGTTATGCACACTGCAGAGATCCTACAAGCCTCAGTAAAAGTTTATGCTAATGATGATTAATTATACCACGTACACTTTATTCTAGTTTATTAAATACCATCTGCCATGGTAACATTAGACTGTAAGCCAAACTTACATGTATTTAAGCTGTCTTATGTCCTTAAGTTCCATTTGTAGTATTTTGGAGTGAACCAGCAGCACTAGAACTTGATTTGGTGCTGGTGAAAACATAGAGCAAGAAACGGTGATGTGACACAGAGATAGAGATGGTGAGCTAGGCTGGGTCACATCAGGAGCTATCCCTTCTGCCTCATAGTTCATAAAGGTTTCCCATCTAGACCTGAAGGTTAGCAGGAACCTTTCTTAGCTGGGGGCCACAGCCTGGTCTTCCCTACTACCTGGAGAGTTGGCAGGCAGTTCTTCTACCCGGAACATTCCATTGATCTCACATACACTCTCCTCCATGCTGCTCCCAACCTTGGCATTCATCAGATGCCTGAGAGAGGGTAAGAAGAGCCACTGTTGCCATGTATAGGGCTTGTGAAAACTGGTTCTTTTTATATGTTATCCCTGTAGGACAGACCTAAATATGTTCTGCTTAAGAACCACAATCTAGGCCAGCTGGACATTGGTGGGAGCAGAGGAGGCCTCTCTGGCTCTTTCTACCTGATACCCCTTGTGATTTTCTAGGATCTTGCATGGAGGCTCTTGCTCCCTAGCCTGAATCCCTAAACATGTGGGCACAAAATATATAGTTATCTTCAAAAAGACCAGGAGGGAGGCAGGGCAGCCTGAGGCAGATCCATGTGTGCCTGAAAAAAAAAATATGGTTTCAAGCTGGCCCCTGAGGATTTCTGCCTTTCTTCATGACTGTCTTTGGCCATAAGGAGTAAAAGGAGAAGGTGCCATCAGGACTGAGCGTTTTTAGATAGGAGGAGGGCTCATCCTGGCCCTGTGTCCTCAGTGGGCCTCTTAGAGCTATGGGTGAAATGACATTGTTAGTGCCCCTCATTCTCTTATAGGGGCAATACTCTAGTATGCTTTGTTAGCTAGTTAGATCTCTTCTTCCTGTTACAAAAGCTAGGCTTGTGTGTCACCACAGGGAAGCATACCACAGAACTTCCTCCTAAAGTCAATCAGGAGCCACACCAGCCTGCTGACAATGTTGAAAGGAACCCTTCCATGCTCATAGGTGGACCTCCCACTGATACAAGGCACACAGCTGCTAGAGGCTCTGGCTCTGACTGTGTATCCCCAAACTAGTGTTAAACCCAGTAGTGTGGACAAAGATAGTGAGTAAGCAGTACATTAGGAGGAGACTGGTGCAGGGGCTGTTTGAGGGAAGTATAAAGCTGTGGCTGAATGCAGAATGGCTTTCATCCTTGAAGGCAAAAACTATTGCTATCTCAAAGAGTGAAGCAGGATTAGGGGTGGGGGAAGGGGTAGAGGAGGCTCTCCATTGCCTCCCTTCTTGAGGAGGCTCTGATCCAGGGCCAGCTAACCTCCATGTTGCAACTGTTTTTTTACTCTTCCTCCTAGCCATATCTCTACCAGTTAAGATCAGCATTAATGCCTGGTAGTTATCAATGTATTTCCCACCCCCAAACCCCCACATATACACTAAAACATACAGAAGATGTCAAGCAAGGCCCTTCCCATGGCTGCTTTACATAAACATAATTGGTGTGGGCCTAGAGGCCTGTATCATGGTATCTTACCTTCCCTATAAGCTAAATCCAGTGAGGGGGACCACATTCTGCTCTTACACTTTGCTCAGAGTAGCACAGGGAACAAGCAGTTTAGTGAGGAACACAAGCAGGAGGAGATCTCTGATATACTGTGTGGAGAAACTGTGAGGTCATTGGCTCTCATAGCTGGTTGATGGCTAGGGAGGGAATCTGCTCTCTCTGGTCTTGGCTGTAGCTTACATCTCATTGCATTTAGAAAGCACCTCTGGTTTGAATTCTATCCTGTTTCTGGAAAGGTGAGAATTCAAAATCAGTGACCCAGGTTCCACTAACCTGGGTCAGAAATTAAAAGGTCAGCTAAGACCAGGCTGAAGTCACTTGAGTCATGAGTTCCTGAAGCTGGACACTGTATCCAGGAGTTTGAAAACACTGTTACATTGTTGGGGCAATGCTGAGGATGAGCCACTGGCATCGTCCTGCCGTAGGAACCAAAGGCTAAGCCGTGGATAGCAGCTGGGTTATCTGTAAGAGCCAAAGTCAACTTGTAAGCCCCACCTGCCCAAGGACCAGGTAACTTCCTGGAATGCTGGGAGTTGTAGTTCTTGAAAAAACAAAGCCACATGGGAAATATGGTAGCCATGTGGTTTTACCCTTAAAAACCTCCTACAATGATTTTCTCTCCGGTGACTTTCTAAAGCGGGACCAGCCGGAGGCACAGGCCTCACTAGTGGCAGGGGAGTCGCAGGGCAGCAGGGACAGGATAAGCTCTAGTCAGAGACACCAAGAACATCTAACACCAGAGATCAAGAGATGGCAAAAGGCAAACACAAGAACCCTATCAACAGAAACAAAGACTACTTGGCTTCATCAGAACCTAGTACTCCCACCACAGCAAGTCCTGGATGTCCCAAAACACCGGAAAAGCAAGATTTGGATCTAAAATCATATCTCACAATGCTGATAGAGGAATTTAAGAAGGACATGAATAACTCCCTTAAAGAAATACAGGAGAACACAGGTAAAGAGATACAAGCCCTTAAAGAGGAAACAAAAAAACTCCATAAAGAATTACAGGAGATCACGAGTAAACAAGTAGAAGCGCTTAAAGAGCAAACTCAAAAATCCCTTAAGGAATTGCAGGAAAACACAAACAGGTGAAGGAATTGAGTAAAACCATCCAGGACCTAAAAATGGAAGTAGAAACAATAAAGAAATCACAAAAAGAGACAACTCTGGAGTTAGAAATCTTAGAAAAGTCAGGAAACATAGATACAAGCATCACCAACAGAATACAAGAGATAGAAGAGAGAATTTCAGGGGCAGAAGATAACATAGACAACATTGACAGAACAGTCAAAGAAAAAGCAAAATGCAAAAACCTCCTACAACACACGACTCTTGCTGGGATTCCAGGGAATAGACCTGATCAGAGACCCATCCTGGTCAGTATTTAATTAAAGCTTGTTTCAAATTTGGCTTAGAATTGTAGAACTGCTTCTTTCTTTCTTTTCTCTTTCTTTCTTTCTTTTCTATCTTTCTTTTTTTTTTTTTTTTTTTTTTTTTTTGTGAGTCTCAGGATTATCAACCTTGCCATATTGACATGAAACCCAAAAGAGCTCCCATGGTCTAGTAGGCCAGAGCCCAGCCAGTCCTGTCCAAGACTAGACTGCCTTGGTATCTATCCAGCACTGGGCCTGAGGGAGCTAGTTCCCAGCGTGTACAGCTAAGTGAAATGTCTCCACTTCCAGTTCTATGACTGCTTGGGTTCTGTATTACAACAGCAAAAGTGGCAGAGGCTCCAAATGTGCTCCAAACCCAAGAGATAAGATTATCTCTAGGTGGGTACCACTCTGGTGTTTACCAGGTACTTGATCCTCATAGGCATAATTCCCCGATATAGGACTCTTCATGGAACCTGCCAGATGGTGACCCTGCAGTCCTGACTTTGCACGTGGAGACTCCCTAGGCATGACCCTCTAGGTAGGGGCTCCCTAGGCATGAACCCCCAAGATATGGTCCTTTAGGTAGAAATTGCCCAGGCCTCACTCCTTGAGGAAGAGCCTCTTGGGTAAAGGTGGAGACCACTCAAGTGTGACCCCTGGATGATGATCTATAAGGCATAAACTCTCAGGCATGCCCCCACAGGTGTGGTGCCACATGGGTGCCCCTCCAGGTGGTGAATCTTCACTGGCAGTGACTTCCATAGTTGTGACCTTCCTGGTGTGACATCCTTAGATGTACTCGTTGGCCCCTAATGTTGGGCTATGATCTTCAGAGAGGAAGGTTGGGTAACTAGCTGTATCTACAACTCTCAGGTAATAACCAACTGGAATACTAGGATGTCTGAAGAATGCTATGGTACACAACACCCCATAAACATTGTGCCCATGTCCTCACCAGGAACTACTCTATGCCTTGCATTTCTCTCAACCATTCACTCAGACAAACTATCTGTACTGAGGCTTGCAGATTGCAGAAGACACAGAGTGAGCGAGGCCCCACTCTAGGTGAGCAGGCATCTTCTGCCAAGGCATAGTGTTTCTGAGGCCCAGACTCACTCTGTCTAGAGGAGCTCCTCCTCACTTAGAAGAGTTGGGAGCTCACTCTCTGTCTAGACTAGACAGTGTGGCCCAGGTTGCCAGGTTGTAGAAAGCCTATGGTGTCCTATAAATAAGACCTTACACTCAGCACCATCCTGTTACCATCACACAAAGTTGCCTTTGCTTAGCAGCCTTAGTCAGCAGGCCCAGACCCTATGAGCTGGACCAACAAGCTCTGCTCTTTTGGTACTTGGGATTCCCAATGTCAGCCCTGTCACCACCGGAGTGCTGTTTTCATTAGGCTCAAGGCTATTATGCGTTAAGATTCTGTGAGGCCAGGACCTATGTGAGCACTACCCATTTCTGTCCTACGGTCACATACCTTGATATGACAGCACAAGGCAGGAAGCATAGGCCAAAGTAGCCTCTCAGATTGAGTGTGTGGCAGGGGTTAAAGCAAGGATCAGAGGGCAATCTGGCTTTATAGCATATCATCATATTGTCAGGGTACTAAGAGTGGGAACTCATAGGTTCTGTGCCCCTGGACTGGCTTCACTTCAAACTTTAGTTTCTTTACTTCTTTAAAAAAATGGAAAAAAAACTTTATTCATGTAATTAATGGCTCCTAACCCTCTCAGCTTTGCCTTTCCCCATCACAGAGGATGAGACCTATCTCTTAGAGCTTGGGGTAACAAGTTCTGACTAGTGGGATGTAGGTATAAAACTACAATGACATTTTAAAGCTGAGTTTCTGGAAAAAGAGATAAGCCACATACCTTCTCTTTTTGCTTTGAGCTGTGATGGCCAGAGCTGTATCAGCCACCTTGAAACCAAGAGGGAGGAGATGGCATTACAGTAGTTCTTAACTTGGGCTCTAAACTAACGTCACTACCTTCTGACTTGTAGACTTTTCCCTGAGTGAGAGAGGAAACACTGGCTTTGCTTAACTGCTGCTGTGTCTGATCTGTCCTGTTGAGATCTGTCACGGTGGTGGATGCAATATATTTGGCACAGGCCACACCACATAGTGGGTGTATAGCCAGAAAACATGTGACTATAAGAAGGTTTCAATGAGTCTGTGATCCTGAAGAGAACTCACGTTCTATCTGGGGGACTCAAGGCACAGTTAAGGAGAGATCCAGTACCTGGACCATGGCAATAGGAGGGAGCAGAGAAGACCCCAAGGAGCTCCATTAGAAGGGGAACCCGAGGGATGTCACACCCTCCAACAGGGATCCAGCTGGCTGAAGTCCAGACAACGTGGGTAAGTGAAGGTGGATCTGGGCAAAGCACAAAGAAAAACTCGCACGTTGTTTACCTGGTTTCCTAGCTGTATAAGCAGGGAGTAATCAGAGAGCTTATTGTTGGCCTTTATCATCTCTAATCATATGTTAACTTAATCATTTGGATGAGACTCCTTTTCCTGAGCTGAGGATATGTGAGTATAGCGTCCAGGAAAAGAAGACAGAACTTAGCCTTTTAGAAGCTCTCAGTCAACTGAGTGATATGCTAGGAAAGGTTCTTTTGTTAAACTAAAGCATATTTTATTTTATGGATGATGTGTTTCTAGCCCCAAACTCACACATTAAAGGGCTAACCTCCGTGGAAAAGGGTTAAACCCAGGAGGTGATATGGTGGAGCCTCTCACTGGGATCAATTCCTTTCAAAAGGTAGCAGCAGCTATTCCTTTAGTCCCTGTCAAGAAGGAAAGGAGGGAGGCAGATCCCCAGTAGTGGACCTGACCAGGCCTGATCCTGGATTCTAGGTCTGAGAAAGAAGCATACACTGTTGAAGCTCACAGCATCTCACAGCAGCATGAATTGCCTGAGATGCCATGAAAAATGCTTGCATATCAAATGTTACCTCGTAAAGACAGAAGACAAAGTTGCCTACGAATCTTGAGGTGAGTTTTCTGGTTTTTAGGCTAGCCCAGGTACAGTCCTTGTATGAATCAAAAGACACTCCTAAGAGGAGACAGTTAAGGCTGAAGCAGAGGCTGAGGTGAGGCAGCCCTAGTCTAAGAGCACCTGAGGTCATGGGAGCTGGAGGAAGCAGGAAAGACACCCCCTAGTGGTGCAAAGAGAGTTCGGTTCTGCCCATACCTCTGGTTGGGACTTGGGGCCTCCAGGACTGAGACAAGAAGTCTGTGTTGTTCCAAGAGAGCAAATCTCTAGTAATTTGGTAAAGCAGCCACAGAAACAACAGATACACACAGTATTTGTCAATCCCATTCACAGAGAGTCTCCAAAGACTCTACTGCGTTTGGAATTGAAAACAAGGAGACCGTGTAAGCCACGTATTCGAGGCACATTCAGGACATGAGACAAAAGGCGGCTTTCAAAGGCAAAGCGAAACGTCTGCATAAGTTGTTTTGAAACACTAACCCTTGGTTATCAGGATCAGAAACCAGGATGTCAGTAACCCTAATGTGAACAGGCAGTTACTGGCAGAAGTTTCCCATGTGAGGTTGGGGTAGTTCCTGCCTGGCTCTGACTCTGGCAGAGTCTTAGTCCATAGCTATTGCTAATCAAGCACATGAGATGAGAGCCCCCCTCTTCACAACCTATAAACATTTTCAATTTATTTTGGTACAAATGACTCCATTTGATTATGACAGTTTTTAAACACTCCTAATCCAAAAATGGATCAAGACATTTAGAATATAGAAGACAGTTTGATGGGGACCTAACATAGAAAGCTGTTCATAGATGTTCACTGTCTCTTCAGCAGCTCCGGAGGAGGCTGGTCAGATCACACTGCAGTTTACATTGCCTGCTGTGCAAAATTCTCACCCACATCTCCAGTCTATGTCAGCCCTGAGTATGCACATGGGGAGGCAAAAGATGACTTCAGAGCCCTAAAATTCTCTCTCAGAAGCTATGCCCAAGCAGGGCTCACAGCATACTTACAGCCCAGCTGGTTCCTACTGTAGCACACAGTAGCACTTGTCTCTGCCCTTCCCCACAGGAGTATCTAAGGCTGATAAGGATCCAGACTCAATCATTCTAAGAGGCAACAAACCTAACAGATATTCTTCAGGGTTGAGAACCTGTTCCCCAAAGATACCTGAGGCGCAGTAGCCTGCAACTTCCATTGTGCTGTCTGGAGCCGAAACATAATGAGTGCTGTCTGAGTTGAGAGCTCATCTTACAGAAGATTTAGCCAGGGAGCCAGAGAGCTGCCTAGCTCTGACCCAGAACCCATGCAGAGAAGCCTAAGCTTTTGTCTATTCGACATATGGATCCCTGGGAGAGCCTACTCCCTCATCAGTCTGCTGTTTCTGGTGATACATGCTCACAAGTCTTTATGTGCTGTCTCTCATTGGAGTAGTACTACCCCCAAAGGAAAGCTGGAGTTGCCTTCTGTGGACTTCGTGCTATTTTGCTATTTGTACTTGGTCTCGGATTGCAGTTTCATTTCTTTTTCCTCTCTCTCTCTCTCTCTCTCTCTCTCTCTCTCTCTCTCTCTCTCTCTTTCTTTTTATCTTGGGTCCCTTTTAGTATCAAGAATCAGGAAGCACATCCTTTAAAAACAAATTAGCCATACACTTTTGCTTGTTAAATACATGTTTTACTTTGGACTCAATTGATTTTTCAGATATATAGAACAATGGACCTGACTCACCTATTTGAACTCACAACCTCTTTCCTGCTCAAGACCTTTGAAGTCCTAAGTCACCCACACCTGGTCCACCAGCAGGGCTGGCCAGCACACACCTGAATTCCCAGCAACTTCAAGGGATGTGTTTAGCAACCAGCTCTTGATCTGCCGACATGACTGATGTCTTAGAATCCCAATGTGGGATGCAGAGTGAGACTTGAAGTCACAAGGAAAATGGGAAGGCATGGAATTAAGGGATGGGCAGGATGATCCACCTGGTGGGGGGGGGGG
>JADRCD010162217.1:0-14547 GCA_019843815.1 Montemys delectorum
TCTCTCTCTCTCTCTCTCTCTCTCTCTCTCTCTGTCTGTCTATCTTTCTCTCTCTGTCTTCCATTTCCCCACTCTAACTAATCTCCAACCATGTTTCTGAAGAAAAGATTTTCTGTCCTTTGAACCAACACACCACAATTCAATTTGGCTGTATATGTCTTATGCTCCTGTTTCTTCCACTACACAATGGGTTTCTGGACTAACTGAACTATTTTTATGAAGTAATGATAGTTAATAGGTTATATGTAAATGTTCACATTACTTCATAAAGATTTAAGAGCATAGTCTCGTATGGGGTAAGTTAGAAAAAGAGTTCAATGAAAAGATAGAGCTCAGTAACAAAATGTTAACAGAAGAATAGAATTCAAGTTGAAAAACAGGAAAAATGAGATGCTGATGTGGGAAAACGCAGGTAGGGATTATACAGATAACCATGGAAAAAACAATGGAAAGTAATGTGTTAAACACACACACACACACACACACACACACACACACACACACACACACACAAAGGGGAGTTGGTGGAAACTTCTTCCTGGTCTTCTGTTTTGATTATCAGATATCAAAAATTCCATTGGAGTTATGTCTTTTGCTTTTTTTTTCCTGATTCTCACTTTACGTGCTTAAAAAAATTCTTTCTTGTTCTATTTTAGTTAATCCATTAAATAAATAGTAAATAAATTTCTAGTTTATTGTAGTCTCAAAGAAGGCATATATTGACCTAGAAATGACCAAAGAGATATTTATAACTGTTGAGAATAGCAGAAATGCTTTTGGCTTTCAGTTCCAGTACTAGTTTCCACATGTGGCTTTGGAACACAGGAAAGGAACCATGTCTAACCTATTGAGGAACTAAATTTATCTTTTGTTCTTGCTTTGCATTGTTATGTGTGTAGCCCAAAATGGCCTGAAACTCTGGTTCCCTCTTCCTTGGGTTCATAAGTAAGGCATTATAGATATGGCTACTAGGCCTGACCAAATCATCTCCTTTAAGTTTCATTTCAACTTAAACACTTCCACCCTTCCTATTCTACTTGTCAGTGCTAATAGGAAATAACTTTTTGAAATTTAACATTGTGTTTTCTATCTTCTAGGTGGTCTGCCTCACTTCCTGGGTGGGCAGATAGATGTAGAAACTGCAGGGCTGAGCTCCCAAGTTGCTGCTGTATTTGCAATTGTAGCCATTAAAAGGAATTAAGGAAAATTGTGCCTGTGAAGTTTCACTCATTCCTGACTGTTACACATGAATGGACCACAAAATTTATGTCTAATGAGCTTATTAAGAAAAGTTATAATTAGAATCTTATTTATTTGCTTCTTATGGAACACTGAGTCCCTTTTTATCCAATTAACTCAATCAGAAGGGAAAGGCAATCGGAAATTGCTTTTGGCGTGCACGTTATTCCTTTGGTACCTCTGAAATTTTGGACATTCATCAAAGTCCAAATTCTGCATTACTGTTAAGAATGTTTCTAGTGACCCAGCTCTCAGATAACACAAGACCTCAAACACCCTTACAAATTTCTTGTCAGTGACTAATGACAACACTTGGAATTCCTTCCAGCTCTTCAGAGATGTACTTAGCCAGGTTGTCAAGAGAGCAGAGAGAAACACTCTTCATTAAAAAAAGGGAAAATCTCACAGAATTATCATTTTGAGAACATGATGTAAGTAGTTTAGAATTTAAGAATTAGCATTCAGCTCAGAATTCAGAAAACCGCCTGCCTCTGCCTCCCAAGTGCTGGGATTAAAGGCGTGTGCCACTGAGTTCAAGGCCAGCCTGCTCTACAGAGTGAGTTCCAGGACAGCCAGGGCTAAACAGAGAAACCCTATCTCAAACAAAAAAAAAATTAGCATTCAATAAATATTCTGATGCAGATGCCATTTACTGCATTTCAGAAATATTGTGCAGCAGAATCCATTAAACAGCCAGAACATTGATCATGGACACATTAATAAGACAGGGTTTAAGGCTAGACCATTTCAAACCATTTTCTTCACAGAATATGTATGAACCAAAATAGCCTGAGCCCATTTGAGACTGTTGTTATTCCAAACATCATGTTACACAACTGTAAAACAATGGTTTGAGAAGAAAAGTTGGAGATATTGTGCGTTCAAGGCCAGACCAGCTGCCATAGCAAGATTCTGTTTAAAATGCAAAATATTAGGTTTGTGGGCATAATGGCTGTGGCTCAGTGGTAGAATGGAAAGCCCTAAGTGAGATTCCCCAGCACCGTCAATACTAATAATGATGATGTTTGTTTCAGAAGAAGAAGGGTTCAGAAATGGAAAATGCAAGAAAGAGAGACAGCACATGGAGTCACAGCAATGGAGGGAAATGAGTCAGCACTTAAATAAGTAAGGAAGTAGTTTTCTTTTTACCAGATGAATAATCACCCAGTGTTACAAGATGCTGACCACGATATTGTGTTTCATTTTTCTTCTTAATGAAGTGAAGAGGAAGGCAGGAAGTAACCTGAATCAATGTCCCTTGATAGTTGTCAGCTTCAAGCTTTATGCCTTGTTTGAAAAGAACTGGCCCTGAGCTGAGATGAACATCTCAGAATATTGTGATTTCCAGTGTTATATACAGATGATTTTCATCATGGTAAGGCCTATTTCTGGGTAGGTTTCCTGATGGCACATTTTGAAGAACATCACTGCCAGGCTGTCTAATTTAAACCATGTCCAAAGTAGCCTTCAAATATTCCAGACATTAATAACAATGGACTTTTTAAAGACTACATTATGCCTTTAAAGATTAAAACACAGAACCACTGCACTGCACTGAGATCTCAGAAAAAAAGCCTGGCTGACTTTGTATATATAGTATGCACAAATAGTATATGGAAGCTTCCTAAATGGGAGAATAATTATATTTAGAAGACTTTTGACAAGATGCGCTGATTTGGCATGGAAAGGCCAGTCTGCTAAAAGAATCAGTTGTTAAGCTCTTGGATAGCTACTCTTCTCCAGATAGCTTGCCTGTATTGAATTATTTTCCTCCTATATCCTTGTTTCTTGCTTCCCTTAAGTCCTCCTACTCCTTCTTGAGTTTTAGGTTTTAAATTAACAAGTACAGTATTCCATTTTATTAGGGCATTTAAAAAGTGTTTCTGTTAATTCTCCTCATTCAATATCCAAGTTTTCTCCCATTCCATGATGCCTTTTGTACACAACCATTACCCTACACAACAACCCTTTGATTTTCATGTTACATGTAAATGATTGCCTTCCTGAATCCTCCTTAAATCTCTTCATTTTTCAAAAAAGAAAAACAAGCATTAGAAGAGAAGGTGTATTAGTTAGGGTTCTCTAGATTATAGAAGTTACAGAACTAAACTCTTGTTGCAGTGAATATCCAAGCCAAATAAGTCTGTGCAAAGAAAACACAACTCAAGAAATATGAATACAAGCTGCATGCCTGGATTAGGCAGATCTACCACTACACTACTATATACCCCAGCGACAAGATCACTTGTAACTGTGGTTTCTTGAGGCCAAATACTTTGCTCCATTTTCCTTCTTCCTCCTCCTCCATCATCCTCTTTTTTCTCTCCTTCTTCCTAAAACTTTTCAGCTCCACCTTCCCTTGCACTGCCCAATCACTGGCTCTAGCTTTTATTTTACAAGTTAAAATGTAAAGAAGGTTCATAAGAAGTCACCTGAGTACATGATTCACTCCTGTCCCAGGCAGCCCCTCTTGGGGAAGAGAAATTAGCATCAAAATATAAAATGCACCAGGGCAATCCACAACAAACTCTTGTCTTCCTCCCTCTCTCCGTCTCTCTCTCTCTCTCTCTCTCTCTCTCTCTCTCTCTCTCTCTCTCTGTTTTTCTCTCTGTGTTTCTCTCTGTCTCTGTTTTTCTCTGTCTCTGTTTTCTCTCTCTCCATATGAGTGTGTATGTGTGTATTGTTATATATTGGAATATATACATATATATTCCAAAAATGGCTGACTATGAAATAAAAGCCTATGAATCCAGTAATGGCTCAGTGCATGAGGCTGGATGTCTCAGCAGGTATTCAGGATAGTCTGGTTCTAATACTAGTGACATGATAGCAAGCAGGGCAAGAGCAAAAGCCTCCTTCCATGTCCTCACGTATAGGCTTCCATCAGATCACGGTGTGGCCTAGATTAGATCTGGATTACAAATCTGGTATAAATCCAGGCAGTGGCATAAGCCTTTAATCCCAGCACTGGGGAGGCAGAGGCAGGTGGATTTCTGAGTTTGAGGCCAGCCTGGCCTACAGAGTGAGTTCCAGGACAGCCAGGGATATACAGAGAAACCCTCTCTTGAAAAAAGAAAAAACTGATATAAAGTCATGTGTTCCTACCTCAAAGCTCTGGATTAGAAGTAGATCTTTCTACTTCAAATTAGACAGAAATCCTGCACAGTTGTAACTTCTATTTTTGGATTTTAGTTATTTTCAGATGTAGGCAGGTTGACACCAAGAATAGCCATCACAGGAAGACAAGGTGCTGATTTTCACATTTGTTATCAAATAAGGTGCCTAACAAAACTCTTGTGAGACAGGTCATAATTCCTCACTTGAGGCCCAGGTTTCTGAGACTTCACATTTTCTATAGACATACACCATGTTCTATTTTTTTTCTAATAAGAACATTTAACTTATGTCTGTGTTTTAAGCCATTATAAATAATGTGAACTTCCCTTTTTCTTATGTCTCCCTATGTTCTTCAGCGGAGTTTTTGCTGTTCATCTGATTACGCATGCCCTATAAACCGGATCCCCCAAAGCTCCCAGGGATGAAAACCACTAACCTAAGAGTATAGGGTCCATGGCTCCAGCTACATGTGTAGCAGAAGCTTGCCTTATCTGGAAACAATGGAAAGTGAGTCTCTTGGCCCTGTGGGGGATTGATGCCACAGCATAGGGGGATATTAGAGGGGTGAGGTGGGAGTGGGTAGCTGTGTGGGGGAGCACCCTCTTAGAGGCAAAGGGGAGGTGGGAAGGGATAGGAGTTTGCTGAGGGGAGACTGGAAAGGGGGACAACATTTGAAATGTAAATAAAATAGTCAATAAAAAAGAATGTCCTATTAAAATTTAAGCTGCCAATAGCTTCCTTTTAAAATTCTAATCTTCTGTGTCTGTCTAGAGACTACACCAATCATCATTTCCTCCAGAAATACCTGAGGAAACTTGCTTCTGTTGGACCTCATCAACATCCTGTAGGGATTTGCCAACATAAGAATATGACAGGAAACCCGGGCAGTAGTGCACACTCCCAGTTCATGCATCCCCTGTGTTACTAATATGTAATATTCATATGTGAAAGTCATATTCAATGGATATGTCAATCGTCTGCTTCACACCAGCTATTGAATTAAAGAAAGAACGGTCACTCCTAACATAAATAAAAGCTAGAAAATGGCATTTCTGAATTCTAATGTTTTATTCTAAGTATAGATATTCACATGTAATTCAAATCTGGAAGATTGGCATCCAAATGAGAGAAAACCATTTTTAAAAGAACAAATTAATTCCACAGAACATTCAAGCTTAGTATACCTTAAGGAAGAGTCACATGTGTATAGCCCCCAAACCTTCTTGCATTATAACATGAACTACTAATTTTCAATTTGAGAGACCAGCACACCAGCACAGCTAGGATATTGTCTTCTGACGTCTTGACATGGCATATTCAGGTAGATATTGCCAAAGACTCACGATGACTTCATACTGCATGATTGCACACAATGTTGTCTGCAGCTGCAGAGAAATCTTTAGGCTGATTTCCATGTAGGGTAATCCTTGGAAGTAAAATAAAAATGTCCAAGATTGTGAGATGAAGCAGTTGTAAATGAAGACACTCTCCCAGCCTCTCTCTGCCACTATTTGTGCTTGATATAAAACCTTCCATCTTACATTCACCTGCTCACTCTGCTTGGAAATTCTCTTATGCCTCATTCAAAATTATTTTAAAACATTACATTCAATGTGGTTTAATAATATTTTCAATGGACAACAAAGAAATTGCATTGACATTGGGATATTCAATTAATATATGTCAATATGTAATTAATTCAGCAATTCTACCTCAGAATTTAGAAATCTTCAGTGAACAGCACTTAACATTTCTTTTTTTCTTAGTTGTGTGGAGTAGAGGAATCCTTGAGTAAGTGAAGGACATGGCCAGGTCAAAGACCAAAAGCATCAGCCCCATAGGAATGCCAAAGCCATGCTCCTATAAGAGGGGTGGTAAAGATCTGGTCAATATGCAGTTGTTGATAGTATGTGCACAATAGCTTTCTGCTGTCAGAGAGATCCTCAGGACTACTCCCTACAGAGTCTGCTCCTACCCAGATTAGCTAAACCCTCCTCCTTAATGCGGCCGCTCACCATAAATTCTGCCTCCCTGTTTATCTGTATGTAATAACTCTGCCTCCTTCTCGAGCTATAACTGTCACTAGAAAAATAGATTTAAAATAGATTCATGTTCTTTTAAGAAGTTGCATACAGTTGTTTAAAAATGGCAGTAGTGAAGGAGCAGGAGCTGGGAAATGCTGAAAGCCTATAGAAGAAAGGCAAACAGAAGAAAGTCAATTTCTTCAATGAAAAGAATTCATTTAAAGTAGTAAACTGTGCTATTGTTGTTATTGTTGTTAGTTTGTTTGTCTCTTTTCCTATAAAGAATTGAAGAAAACTGAACATTAATGGGAGACAAAATTAAACATCTCTGTATCTTTATTTCATGCTGGCTGCATAGCTCTAAACAATGTTAATGTGCGGTAAACAAACCTAGGTTAATTTTACTTAGAACTGAAGAGACAGAAAGGATACTGTTCTTAAGGAACAGAAAGAAGGTGGTACCAATGTGTTCTAGGTAAGCAGGCAAAAGCCGGAGGGATTTAAATATTGTTCTCATAAAGCAGAGAAAGGTTCTCCTCCAGACACCAGAGGCTTATGCACAGAGAACTGATTTGCAAGATTCTGTTTATTTCCCTATGGATGTATGATGATCTTTCATTATTTCATCTGATAGTGGGTTATGAGATTGAGCCGCTTTCCTGCTTTCTTCTCCAGCTGCCTTCCCGTGCCTCTTAATGAACTAAACAATGTTTGGGAGAGGTAAAATAATTTTGTTAGCATCTGAGACAATTACTCTGCTCACCCCTCTCTCTCTGCTTCTGTGTACATGCGTACATGTGTGTATGCATGTGTGCGTGTGTGCGTGTGTGTGTGTGTATGTGTGTGTGTGTGTGTGTGTATGTGTGTGTGTGCGTGTGTGTGCATGTGTGTGTGTTTGTGAGTTTTGGTTCATCTTTGTGTTTAAGGTCCTGTTTAGGTCTGTCTAATTTATTCCATCTCTGAACTTTTACATTGATATATGAACTTAAATGTATTTAATGTAAGATGATAGGAACTAAATCTTTATTTTCTATATAACTGTCCTTCAGTAAACAGAAGCACAATAAAAATTGAAAAGGAAGGCACTGGACTCCTCAGACAAAGCATGCAACTCAGTATGTTTCTGCACCTAAATTCTAGAGAGTAATCATACATCAGACTAGGGTAAATGTCAGTCTATAGCAAGCGACAATATGGAAGGTAAGGGTGGGTCGAACCCCTTCCAAAATAAAAGTAATTGTTAGGTTATATGCAATGTTTAGTATTTGTGACATTTGTTTGTTTGTTTGTTTTTTTTTTTTTGGAGGGACTGTTTGTCCTTTTTTCTGCTTGACAGATATGCTAAGCCATTAAGAAAAATGTGGAACATGTGAAGTGTTATGCAATAAATTAGCACATTGAGCAGAATTTTAATTTATATTAAGGTATAGCTTATATTCTGCAAAGGCAATGCTTTTAATTATACAAACATGCTTACATAAAAAATGCATATCATTCTGTAAATAATACATGATCTATAACAGTATCATCAATACCCCAATATCTTCTCTGTCCTACTAGGTAATCCTACCCCAACCCCCAAATTGCAGCTAATTGTCAGTGTTGGCTTCAAAGTCTTGTGTTTTCCTCAATATCATATGAGTCTCATACAAAGTTAATGCACTTTGTAGACTGTGAAGTTTACCTTTTGTCACTTAATGCATTGCAGTCCATTCATGTGGTTACGTGTACAAGCAATTTATTTGTTTTTCTCATTTACTTCTTTTTATCATTGAATAATACTCTATTTTATGGTTTTGTCATGGGTTTATATTTTATGCTTCTTTGAGTTTCTAGTAAAATATTGAGTTTAATGTAAAGAGCACTGTAAGAGAATCAAAAATGTCATTGTATGCACCTTAATGAAAATTTTTTCACATAAAATAAAGGTTGTTATTTATAGAAAGATAACTCAATATCCAAAGATAATTGAAGACAGTTAATCAGTAGATGACATCAAGAAGTAGTATCTAAATATATAAATCAGAGAATAAGAATTATCATGTGTAAACACAGAAAAATAAATCATCCAAGTGATTAAAAATATTTTCTTTTTAAAAATTAAGAATATTAAATTAGAAAGGTTTTTGCTTGGTTTCATCTATTCATTTTTTTTTAAATTTTGTTAAAATCCAACTAGTTCCACTTTTAAAGAGTGTGTGTCCATCAGAGTGAGGACATGACAAGGTCAGCAGCACTTTCCTCAGTGTGCTTTAGATGTCTCTTCCTATGACCATGCTCCCAAACTTGCTTTCTGTTACTGGAGTCCATCCAACATTTAGTTTCATTCCTTTTGAATATAAGCCATTTTCATTTTGGAAAAAGAACATTTCTTTACATATTTCTCAATAACATTATTTTCTTGTTGTCATCATTAATACCATCTTTTCAATAGTTTTCTTGTGTACATGTGATAAAATGAAAGATGCTTATATAAACCTGATGTTGACTTGGTTGCATCAACTTAACAAGGGGCAGAAGCGAGATATTTCACTCACTACCAGGTAGGTCATATACAAATTTATACTCTCAAATAATACGCTCTGATTTCATGATCCAACTACCACCACAAACACAGTAATTCCCAGATCAAATTAAATGACTAAGGAAATTACTTGTGGGATCAAGGTTTCCCTCCTCTAGAATAAAAGAATCCAATATAATATTTGTTCCAAATCAGCAAAAACATTAAGTAGTTCATTGAGAGGGAGTTTAGACAATGGCAAGTCAATGAGGACCCTGGGAAATGTGGAACATTGGAAAAAAATAAAACAGACTTGAATGTGGTATGAAATGAGCCAGGAATTAGGCTTTTTAGCAAGACCAGAAAGTGTAGACAGAGGAAGTAGTTTTATTTTGTCCTGCTTATTTCTCCTGGGGCTGCTGTGTGGGGCTCTTCAATCATCAATAGGAGGAAAGGACCTCGGCCTTGTGAAGGTTCTGTGCCCCAGTGTAGGGGAATGCCAGGGCCAATAAGTGGGAGAGGGTGGGGTGGCAGGCATGGGGAGGGGGGAGGCAAAAGGAGTTTGTTCTTTTTTGTTTGTTTGTTTGTTTGTTTGTTTTTTGGAGGGGAACCTGGGAAAGGAAAAATTTACATGTAAATAAAGAAAATATCTAATTAAAAAAAAAAAGGATGCTTCCACTAGACTTCTGTTCTTTTGTTTTAATGAGCATGTATTCGTAGGGCTATAATGTAAATTAGCACAACTGTGAAGGGAAGAGATTATTTGCCAAACCTATCACTTATTTGCCAAGTTTATTGATGTAAAGAAGTCATGCTACATGATAACACCAGGCTCATACCACTCCTGCCTCTTGGTGAGTTCTTACTGCATTTACTGCCTTATGAGAATTCTCTAGATGATCATTGAATAGAATTTCAAGAATTCCTTTAAGATATATTGCAACTTTTAAATTATTTCACATTCTTTATATCATTGATTTTCTGTAATAAGTAATACTGGACTCTGATGTTTAATTTTAATTGTCAATTTGACTAAATTTAGAATTACCTAGGACACATATCTTTGTGAGATATTCCTAGAGAAAGTCAGTGGAAGAGGGAAGATACCCTCTGGAATGTGTGCATGGTTCCACCTCATGACTGAGGTCTTGTATTAAGTATGAAAGAAAAAGGAAGAAATTGAGCCCAGCACCAGCAATGATCTTTTGTTTGTTTGTTTGTTTGTTTGTTTTGTATGCCTGCAGTGTGACCTTACACTTCCACTGTCAGCTTTCCAAACCATGGTGGACCCAATGAAAGTATGAGCCAAAATAAGCCCTTGTACCTGGGTTACTTTTTGCCTTTTTCAGAGTCAGTATATAAAAGCCAGATTTCTAAAACTTGTCTTATTACTTCTAAAGTTCCATTCCCAGTGTTTCAGCTAAATGGAACCAAGGGTCCTTAAGGGAGTTTTGACAAGCACCACAGGTAACTACTGACAAGTCTCTTTTTCTTTTCAGATTCTCCATTTGAAAATTGTGTCAATACTTTCTAAGGCTACACAAAATTGTTAAGAAATATAACTAGTTGTTAAAACAAGATAAGACAGTCAACTTTTTATTACTTTTATATCTCATCTCTGAACTGCTTTATAAATAGTTTCTAATTAACATATTTCCAAGGAGTTTGAGAATTTAAAGCATGTCTGAGCATCTCTGACTGATGTGCAGCTTGTTCATACATGCCATCCTTCACTCAGCATTCAGTATAACCCAATCAGACTTGTTCCACTTGAATACCAGCATGTGCAAAGACACTTTTTAAAAGCAACATGACAGCCAAATAAATAGTGGTATGGTTGAAATAATCTTTTAGGCAACATGAAATCCAGAATAGCATATGCATTGTGTTCATATATTCATTCAGAGTGTAGGGTAAAAACTCTGAACTCTCTTCCAGGTTTTGAAAACCAAACCTATCCCTGAGCTCAAAATCCAACCAATCTGTGAGCTTGCCATAAGATCAGGCCACAAAATTCCATCAATCACAGGCAACCCTGAAAATTTCCACCCTCCAAAAAATACTATATACAGACTGATTCCTGTTCAGTTCTTTGCTGCTTCTTGCCACATCAGAGGCAGCCACCCTCTATGTCTTTCCCAACAAATCTCTTTTGTGATGTTTGTTGTGTAATGTGAATTCATAGTATTCTTTTTTTGTTATTTTTTATTAGATATTTTCTTTATTTATGTATCATATGATATCTCCTTTCCCAGATTCCCCTCTGAAAAAAAAGAAAAAAAAGAAAATAAAAATAAAAACAAAACCAAAAACAAACAAACCAACAAAAAAATTCCTGTTGCCTCCCTCCTCTCCCTGCTCACCAACCCACCCTCTCCCACTTCCTGTCCCTGGCATTCCCCTTCACTGGGGCATAGAACCTTCACAGGGCCAAGGGCCTCTCCTCCCATTGATGACTGACTTGGCCATCCTCTGCTACAATATGCTGCTGGAGCCATGAGTCCCACCTTGTGTACTCTTTGGTTGGTGGTTTAGTCCCTGGGAGCTCTGAGGGTACTAGTTAGTTCATATTGTTGTTCATCCTAAGGGGCTGCGAACCCTTCAGCTCTTTGGGTCCTTTCTCTAGCTCCTTCCTTGGGGACCCTGTACTCAGTCCAATGGATGGCTGTGAGCCTCTACTTCTGTATTAGTCAGGTACTGTCAGGGCCTCTCAGGAGACAGCTATATCTGCCAGAATATCTTTTCCCTCAGAGATGCAACTCTTCTTTTGGGGAAATCTGCCCTCTCAGAGCTGTAACAGTTACAAGGAAAGGACCCACAGCAGTGGTAATTGCTTGCTGGTCATTTGTTTCCCATTGATAAAGCTTGCATTAGTAGTAGCTATAATCATGGTATATCTGGTATGAGCCAAGTGCAGTCATTTAATGTTGGAGGTTTTGGTGCCTGAGTTGACATGCAGTCAAAATCGGACACAAGGTATCAACCTGTGATCTTCATCTATATATTTTAAAATGATTCCCTTCTATTAGCTTGTGAGCAAAATTCTGTTTTAATTTGGTTTTGGCCTCTTTTCCTCATATATTTTTAGAATAGTCCTTTAAGAAATCAAGTTGCTAAACCATCTTAAATGATTTAGGATTGATGGTAGGCATGTTCACATGGAAATAAAATACATCCATGTGAAATATTTCTCACTGCAATTAAATGGCAAATATATAGGAGGTATAAAGTAATACTTTATACTTAAATAACAACTCAAGATAAAGTGAGAAAATAAGCCCAGGAGCCATGATTATACATCCCTTGAAATGAGCCTGATATATACTAGAAGCATTACTTGCAAATTTAACAATAATGACATTTTTATTATTATTATTATTATTATTATTATTATTGTTGTTGTTGTTGTTGTTGTTGTTGTTGTTATTGTTGTTGTTGTTAATTTAAGTGTACAGATCTTTGTAAATAAATGCCAAATGCATGAGAAATACTCACAGAGGCCAGGAGAGGGTGTTAGATACCCTAGAGTTGGAAGACAGGCAGTGGTGAGACTGTTGACAGGGTGTTAAGAATTACACAGGAATCCTATGAAAAAGCAAATGCATGCTTAACTCCAGAGCCATCCCGTCCCACCCAAGAATTTCTGATTTAACTGGCCTTTTTAAAATTGTTCTCAGTTTAAAATGCTATATACACTTTACCTGTGGTAAGTGCTAACCAAAGATATTTGAAGTGGTCAAAATAAGAATGACTTAGACAACTGGTTAGACGCTGAGCTGTTTCTTAAGCCAGTTCTACAAGGATGTCCTTATGGATGGAGTCATTATTCTAAGCAATAAATGTGAATCTACATTTATAGCCAATTAGATTTTCAGAAAAAAACTATTAGGATCTTAACAGTGCATTTAATTTTTTTCCTTTTTAAAAAAATTATTGCATTATGATGAGAAAAGTTACATGATTTCAATGTATCTTAATTTGTTAACATTTAAAAATATATTTTAAGTAAATAGAATTAAATTGCATTCTTGTTTCCTTTTTATACCCCAACTCCTCTCAGCGAACCCCTCTTCAATACCTACAATATCTTTTTTGTCATGTTCCTTAAAATTTATAAAATATTATAACAAGAAATAAAAGTTGTTTGATATAAAACGATCAATTTAATAGTATTATGTAGATGCTCATCTACAGCAATAGTGAAAGTACATTTTTCTCAATATAAATTTTTAATAACTCCAAACATATTAACTGTATATTTCAAAATAATACATCACTACTAGTATTTTCTTAAATGTACATAAATATATAAAGTCTTTTTGTTTGTTTGTTTTGTATTTAGTAGAGTTTAAAATCTTGACTCTTACTGTGGTACAAGCCCAAAATAAGAACAATTTTTAGACATTGGATTTCATAGTAATAAGGCTGTACTTCAATGACCCTCACATCACCAAAAGATTTTACCTCCCTCGTAGCTAACCTTTGAGTTGATAGTTCTGCTGCACCAAGAAATGAATTGTAGGCTCGATTTTTAGATACAGACTTCCTGCTATGGTCAAAACTATTTGACTTGAGGGAGTGCCTTTATTCTCAGCCCACAGAGAACAGGTTACATTCATTTAAGAAATGGTGTAGGTTTTTTTATTTCTTTGAGTTTGTTTATGTAGTGAATTACATTGATGGATTTCCGTATATTGAACCATCCCTGCATCCCTGGGATGAAGCCTACTTGATCATGGTGAATGATCATTTTGATGTGTTCTTTGATTCGGTTTGCAAGAATTTTGTTGAGTATTTTTGCATCGATATTCATAAGGGAAATTGATCTGAAATTTTCTTTCTTTGTTAGGTCTTTGTGTGGTTTAGGTATAAGAGTAATTGTAGCTTCATAGAACGAATTGGGTAGAGTACCTTCAGTTTCTATTTTGTTGAATAATTTGAGGAGTATTGGTATTAGGTCTTCTTTGAAGGTTTGATAAAACTCTGCACTAAAACCATCTGGTCCTGGGCTTTTTTTGGTTGGGAGACTATTAATTTCTGTTTCTATTTCATTAGCAGATATGGGACTGTTTAGATCGTTGATCTGATCTTGATTTAACTTTGGTACCTAGTATCTGTACAGAAAATTGTCCATTTGATCCAGGTTTTCCAGTTTTGTTGAGTATAGGCTTTTGTAATAGGATCTCATTTCTGTAAGGCAAAAGACACTGTCAATAGGACAAAACGGCAACCAACAAATTGGGAAAAGATCTTTACCAACCCTATATCTGATAGAGTGCTAATATCCAATGTATACAAAGAACTCAAGAAGTCAGTCTACAGAGAACCAAATAATCCTATTAAAAAATGGGGCATAGAGCTAAACAAAGAATTCTCTACTGATGAACAGCAAATGGCTGAGAAACACCTAAAGAAATGTTCAACATCCTTAGTCATCAGGGAAATGCAAATCAAAACAACTCTCAGATTCCACCTCACACCACTCAGATTGGCTAGGATAAAAGACTCAGGTGACAGCAGATGCTGGAGAGGCTGCAGAGAAATAGGAACACTCCTTCATTGCTGGTGGGATTGCAAACTGGTACAACCACTCTGGAAATCAGTGTGGCGGTTCCTTCGGAAATTGGACATAGTTTTACCAGAGGACCCAGCCATACCACTCCT
>JADRCD010162221.1:356-20034 GCA_019843815.1 Montemys delectorum
CAATTACCAAATTAGAGAGACCATTGGATGACAATCAACAAATTTCTAATTCCTCATTTTTTGGATTTCAATTGCTTAGGATTTGTTGGTAATATTAATTTTCATATTAAGATATTAAGAAAAAGTAACTCACTTCCTGTTGTTTTTGTTGTAAGAGGTGGAATTAGGTTTGTGTGGATTTGTTGAAAGATTACCTTCTTGCTTCTTCTGGGGTGTAGTTTTGCTCCTTATGTTGATGTTTTCCATCTATTATCCTTTGTAGGGCTGGATTTGTGGAAAGATATTGTATAAATTTTGTTTTATCATGGAATATCTTCTTTTCTCCATCTGTGGTAATTGAGAGTTTTGCTGGATATAGTAGCCTGGGCTGGCATTTGTGTTCTTGTAGGGTCTGTATGACATCTGCCCAGGATCTTCTAGCTTTCATAGTCTCCGGTGAGAAGTCTGGTGTAATTCTGATACGCCTGCCTTTATGTTACTTGACCTTTTTCCCTTACTGCTTTTAAAATTCTTTGTTTAGTGTATTTGGTGTTTTTATTATTATGTGTAGGGAAGAATTTCTTTCCTGGTCCACTCTACTTGGGGTTCTGTAGGCTTCATGTATGTTCATGGGCATCTCTTTCTTTAGGTTAGGGAAGTTTTCTTCTATAATTTTTTTGAAGATAATTGCTGGCCCATTACATTGGGAATCTTCACTCTCTTCTATACCTATTATCCTTAGGTTTGGTCTTCTCATTACATCCTGAATTCCTGGATGTTTTGGGTTAGGAGCTTTTTGCTTTTTGCATTTTCTTTGACTGTTGTGTCAATGTTCTCTATGGTGTCTTTTGCCCCTGAGATTCTCTTTTCTATCTCTTGTATTCTGTTGGTGATGTTTGCATCTATGATTCCTGATTTCTTTCCTAGGTTTTGTATGGCCAGGGTTGTCTCTCTTTCTGTTTTCTTTATTGTTTCTATTTCCATTTATAGATTCTGGATGGTTTTGCTCATTTCCTTCACCTGTTTGATTGTGTTTTCCTGAAGATCTTTAAGGGGATTTTTGTGTTTCCTCTTGAAGGGCTTCTAGCTGCTTACCTGTGTTCTCTTTTATTTCTTTGAGGGTGCTATTTATGTCTTTCTTAAAGTCCGTATCATCACCATAAGAAGTGATTTTATATCTGAATCTTGCTTTTCCAGTGTGATGGTGTGTCCAGGACTTGCTATGGTGGGAGAATTAGGTTCCGATGATATCAAGTGACCTTGGTTTGTGTTGTTTATTTTCTTATGCTTGCCTCCGCCATCTGGATATTTCTAGTGCTACCTGCCCTTGTTAAATCTGACTGGAGCCTGTCCTTCCTATGATCCTGGTTGTGTCAGAACTCCTCAGAGTCAAGCTGTGTCTGTGATCCTGTGATTCTGTGATCCTGTGATCCTGGGCTTGTTAGGTCACCTGGGAGTGGAGCTTCCTCTGGGTGTTGTGGGACTGGCTGCAGAGCTTGTGCCCAAGGTCTACTCTGGACACCAGCCCAGACATATTGGAAGGAACCTGAGTCACTGGGCTGGTGGAGTTCCTGTGTGCCTGGTCCTGCTGGTCCCAGTTACCCTCAGTGTTGGGGCAGATGTTAGTTCCTCCTCACCTCTGATCCTGGGTGTGTCAGAGCACCTGGGAGTGGAGCTTTCTCTGGGTGATATTTTGTATTTTAAAGATTTAGAGAGCAAGACTGTCTTAATGGCAGAGGAACACATAAACATTAAATAAATCAATATAATGCACATATAACAGACTGAGTAGAGTTGGAAAGTGCAATGACTGCTGATCTGTGCTGAGTGGTAGCCTGCTGTGAACTTTCAGCAAGTTTCTGAGAGCAGTTGCTGCATGAAGAAAAGTTAATAGAAAGAGTGTAATGGTGTAGACCCCTGTCAGCTCTGCTACTGGGTAGGACTCCTTGGGGAAGCAGAACTTGGGGAGTTTGACTGTGCTTATACCCTTATACCACACAGACACAGGGTTGGAGGGGAGCACTCGGGCACTGCTCCAGAGGTGGGCAAGCAAAATCTTAGGTGTGGGAAAGATGGAGCTGTCTCTAGTCTCAGGGCCTGCAAAGAATCAGAATCTTGGACATCTAGGCACCGCTAGGAGTCAGGCCAGCGGACTGGGCACAGTGTCTAGCCCTGGGTTGTTGGGTGGGGGGCTATTGAGGAAAGGAGAGTGCCCGTTTATCTCACAGTAATTGTCCTTGGCTTGGCAGTGGAAGGCTTGGCAGCAGGAACACAGAGAGGCCTTTTTGTGGGAGATTAGGCTGCAGCTCTGTAGGCAAAAGCCTTCTTCATGGCTCTCACTGGAGGATCTTGATGAAAGAGGAATTTCATGGTTCTAAACAGCTGGAACTGAAGGGTTTGCAGCCCCTTAGGATGAACAACAATATGAACTAACTAGTACCCTCAGAGCTCCCAGGGACCCAACCACCAACCAATGACTATACATGGTGGGACTGATTGTCCTGGCAGCATGTGTATAGTAGAGGATTGCAAATTCGATCATCTATAGGAGGAGAGGACCTCGGCCCTGTGAAGGTTCTGTGCCCCAGTGTAGGGGAATGCCGGGGGCCAATAAGTGGGAGAGGGTGGGGTGGCAAGCATGGGGATGGGGGAGGCAACAGGGGTTTGTTCTTGTTGTTTTTGTTTGTTTGTTTGTTTGTTGGAGGGGAAACTGGGAAAGGAGAAATTTGCATGTAAATAAAGAAAATACCTAATTAAAAATTAAAAAAAAAAGAAAGAAAGAAATGCATAAAATCATATCCCACTTCTCAGGGTGGGCCTGAGATTAAATTCCTTTTGCGGGAAAGATTGTCTGGGAAGAAAGCGTATTGGCTAAGCCCTCCGGGCCTCTAGATACCTCATTAGCATGAATAACTGTTTTGAGCTTATGTGACCGTAGGTCACTTCTCTTTTATGTGACAAGCATGGCACATGCTCCAATTCAGGAGTCTGGCAGGGAGTTAAGAGTCACCTACTAAGCCTCAGGTGTGTGCCCACAGAGTCTCTGGGTCTCGACCTGCTCTACCTTACCAAACTTCCTGGCATGATTTTACATCCTACAAAAGAGCTACAAGGAGAAAGATGATATACTTTACCCAAATGACAAGAATTCACTTCCCACCCCTCCCCTGTCATTTGGAGATTCCAAATAAAGGGGTTTTTTTGTTTTGTTTTTTTGTTTGTTTGTTTGTTTTTGTTTTTTAGTTATGTAAGAAAATTATAAAAAGTCATTCTGGCCTTCTACTATGAAAACAGTGTCCATGAAAGATCTAAGTCCTTTAATCCTAGGAGTTGGCTCTGTGTGTGTGTGGGGGGGGGGGGGGGGGGGGTTTGAGAGCACTTGCTCAGCAGTCCTGAGGACCTGAGTTTGAGTCACTATCTATCATCCATTCAAAAAACCCAGGCATGTCTATCTGCATCCGTAACTTCAGTATCAGTGGTCAGACGTAGAGTCCTTGGAGCTCCAAGGCCACTTTGCTGTTCAGAGCCAGACTGTATGACAAAGAAGTAAGGGGTGATACGAGAATATATTTGGTGTCCTGCTGCGACCTACACATGCGTGCATATGGGTGTGAGCAACTCAACACTCATCATGCACGCACAACACACAAATATCTGCCCCCACAGTCACACACTCACATACACAATATATACAGTCACACAAACACACACAGTCACACACATAGTCATGCACATATACATATACTCATGCACATCAAACATACTTGCACACACACACACACACACACACAGAGAGAGAGAGAGAGAGAGAGAGAGAGAGAGAGAGAGAGAGAGAGAGAGAGAGAGAGAGAGAGAGGAGATTTACAGGTTAATGAAGTATTCTTGAAAGACATACGAAAAAATTTTTAAATAACACCCAGCAATTAAACAAAAACTGATAGACTTCTCTATGGGCTTTCTGGATTTATCTAATTTCTTACTGTGACCTAATTTATTATATCAGCTTTTATGGAAATGAAAATGAAAGGGAAATGTTCTATCATCGATTCAAAGTTCTAATCTTTTACATATTTCTATTAATCTTCAAGAGAATCCTTAACCTTTTTGTTCATTTAGAATAAATGAGACTGTTCAGCCCATTTTACTGCTGAATAAACCAAGATTTTTAGAAAGTAGAATAAATTACATGGGTGATATTAGTCTAAACCTTGGAATTTGAAATTTGACATTGTCTCTGAACTCACAGAAAATGTAACCTCCCATTAATAACATTTAATTGACAACTCTGTAACATTATTACACATATGCACTTGCAATTACATTTAATCTACTATTAAAGTCTAACTCATGAATACAGAAGTAACCCCTATTTGAAATGTTAATGATGCTGTTTGTGATATATTGTGATATATATGATTCTGTAAAGTTAAATATGTGTCATTCAAGATGTCATACATAAATATAGAAATGAATCTAAATGAATAATGTTTTTTATAACCAACTAAATTATAAACGCATTAAAGACAGAACTTTGAAAATTGCTTTCTAAAATCAAATGTGCATGTATTACATCTGTTTACTCTGCTCCAGGTATAGGAATTAATAGTCCTAAGACACAGAGTATCTGGATATTTGTGCTATGTAACTGAAACCTGCCATATTAATTGTTTCTTTTAGAAATACAGATAATGAAACCCACTGATTGCCTTTGTTCCAAGCAATGGATTTTAATTACATTTGGAAAATGTAATTAATAATAATTACATTATTACAACTACACAATATTAATTACAATTACATTAGAATAAAGAACTCTAATTTCATTTGGAAAAAATAGAAGTGATTTTAAAGCTCAGGGCGTTCTTTCAAATTCTAAGTAGTTTTATAAAAATTATTGCTATTCTTTTAAGATTACATATTTTGTCTTTTTACTCATTTGACCTCATAATGCCCTAAGTATAATATAGTCTTACTTAATCTTCAGTCTACACAGATAAGGAATATCATTACTCAGAAAACTCTTTCAGCTCGATTCCTTTTGCTTGCTTCTTTTGTGGTGGAAGAACAGCATTGTTGTTTCACAGCTGTACTGATACATTTATTCACATGGACAGGGTAGATAAGATTTTAGTCTCTAAACACTATAAAGAAAAGTAAATTTATTCTTTAGATTCATGACCAATGAATCAGTTTAATTTGAAAGTCTTGTAGCTTCGTACCTGGGGAATCTTACAAGGACTTTATAATCTTTGGAAGTACTAAACAACAAGACCGTGCTGTTCTGGGTTCTATTCAGCCTTCATTTTGTTTGGTTATTTCTACAATAATTTTGGTAGTAAAGCTATCCCATCGACTATGCCAGCCTTGGATTACCATTTCATGGATGTGATACTGGATTTCCGTATTCTCCTGAAAATAGAAAATTTGAACTTTTGGAAAATTCTTAAACTTCTCAGATTGTGTAAAAGCAGAAAATCCGAGTTCAAGGAGGAACACAGATTTTTCCTGTCTTCTGGTCATTCTTCGAGGGTTATCGAGATTTTCCCAAATTGCTGAAAACAGCTAAATAACATACTAGTGCATTACAAAGTCAAATGCTGTCTTGAAGGTCTCCTATGCTAATAAACAAATCACACACACACACACACAGATACACACACACACACAGATACACACACACACACACACACACACACACACACACACCAGTTAATATGACCTGCAATCTTGTTTCATTGAGAATTCTCAATTTAGACTACTCTTCTAGATAATAACGATGCAGAAAATCCCGCACATTGGCAAGATTACTAAATAAGGTGCTAAAGCAGTCAGGATCAGTAAGAAATGAAGACAGAAGAGAGAACCATAATATCATCCTATTCCTTCAGAGAAGTGTATATATATTATGTATAAAAATCAGTGTAGGCATGATTGAACAAGATGAACAACAATAGGCACAATAACATGGAAAGAGGAAAGCTCATGGCCATCAAAGCTACACAAAGAGCTATAGGTAACTAAGTAATCCTGAGAGCATGAAGAACAGTGTTCCCCAGGAAAAAGCCCATTAAGTGGTTATCTAAGACCAAACGGTCAGCTTTCAAAGCATACATAAAATGATACCAGATATGCTGACTAGGTAGTAATTAGGAGTGTACGTGTGTGTGTGTGTGTGTGTGTGTGTGTGTGTGTGTGTGTAGTATCAATTAATGTAAAAAGGGACCGTGGATGTAAAGAAGAGAGAAAAAGCCTCTGTAAGATTTGAAGGGCTGAGATGGAAGAGGAAGAGATGTGAAGATGGGATTACACTGTAACATCAAAATAAAAGAAATTTGAAAAAGCACACATTTATGTGAAGATAACTAATAGTTGGAGTCACCAAAGGCCATCTATGCTAAATAAGTATACTTCACCTATCTAATTTTAGATATTGCATAACATAAGGATATTTTAGAAGTTAGAAATATGTATTAGCTGGAAAACAAATTAATTTATCCATGTCTCAAATCTTCATATGCTAAGAATCTGAATAAATTTCAATTTTTGTTTGATTGTAACACTATCAGTATATATTTTCTTTTATATACATATATATGTATATATATATTGTTTTGTTTTTTAATCTTTTTGCTTTTTGTGGTATTGAAGACTGAACCCAGGGCCTCATACATGCTAGGCAAGTATTAGTGAGCTATGTCCTCAGCACTAGATATTTTATTATAATGTGAAAACAAAAAAAAAAAACAAATTATTACAATAACACAAATATGTTAATTAAAATAGTCTTTGCTTTCGTGATATCATGGGCTCTACCCATTTGAAGCTGTTATTTGATTTGTCTGGCCGGCTTAATGGCCTCTTTCAGTCATGGAAGAATTTTCTAAAGTAAAAGTTAGTGCATGTTAACCCATTCACATGCTAAATGAAAAGAATATGTAAACATATCCCTACAGCTGGTATTTAAATTAGGATCAGCTATATGGCTTACAGGGCCTAGTATAAATGAAGGTTCTGGCATCCTTGATCGTAAGTTATAAGAATTACAACCAAAAGAGATCAGAACACTAAGCCAGATTCAAGGCTCTTCTGAGTCTGGAGTTGTCTTTTGGCTAAAATTACATATTCTTGGACTAGTAGTCTCTAAAGGATACAAGTCACCAACACAGATGGCTAAGTTTAGAGTTTGGCTAAACTGTCATTTAGGAAAAGTGATATAGGAAAAGATGCATCCAAGAGTCAGTTGGGAGAATTGTGATACTTATGTGATTAAAATGTACAACCTGATGGCCAGTGACATACTACACGTATTTACTGTGTAAGAAGAATGTTGGAGGTATAATAGACACAGCTAATTGAAATGAGCCTGAGTAGTATGTAGTATGCTTCCTGACTACTTTCTATAAGTAATTTAAAATTCAGCAGAATAATGTGAGGCCTTTTACTACTTAATTAAACTTCTGTAATGCCTGTTCTACCAAGATGAATAAAATATATAAATTGTATGAAGTGACATCCAATGCACACAGAAGAGAGAAATGTAAAAATCAGAACAGTGGGTACATTAAACTGATTCTTAATAATTGAAACCAATTTAATCATTTGAGATTGTTTTATTCTAGCTGACGTAATACTGTACCAGTTAGTTATATTCTAATTATAACCTGTTTCATTTTACTCTGCCTTTCTAGTTAATTATTACAGTCAATTTGTAAAATGACATGGTTCCACATTTGCATAGGTCACTATTAAATAAATGAATAGCTGAAATTACTCTAGCATTGAAGTGTCAACTTGGGTAGAAGTCAAGAGGACTTCAAATGTTCTTCTAACACCCCTTAATGTGTTAATGACCACTATTAAACTGCAATTAAAAGGCCAGGGAAATGCATGAAACAGTTAATAGAAAAATAGCACAGACACAATTAAAATGATTCTGGAATTTTTTTTTTTTGACTGATAGAAAATAAAGTGATATGCTGTAAAAAAAAAAAAGTGCAGTGTGAATCTATTTCTATCTCAGGGGAGAGTTGACAGTTTAATGATAACAAATCATAGGCTGCCTTTTGGGGGGAGCATTGAACGTCAGCTTAAAATTAACATCAGTAGTAAACAAGACAATGTGGTGATTTTACCTTGTATTTAAATTACTACTTATTATGGTACTAAATAATAGCTTTAAATAACTTGGTGTCCAGATTACTGATATACAGTGTATCTGCTGGGAAAGAAAAGACAGTACTGAAGGATATGTTTAAGACTTTGTCATTCTAAATAAAAGATAAACGTATGTCTTTGCAGTGCAAGTCTCATTACATTTGCTTGTGAAACCTTTTGCTGTATTTCTTCTATGCTAAAACCTCTGCGTTACCATTGGAGTACGTCCCTCATCCACGTGATGAGCAAACATGATCAACTTAGGATGTATCAATGTAGAGGACTCTGTTGAACCCAAGGACAGACTAGAAAAATGAAAAAACAAATAAACAAAATTGTGCATGAGTCTTCGAGTGGAAAACAGCAACTCAAGAATATGCTGGAGAGTTTTTACAAGGATACTTTTATTAACTATGTTGTACTTAATGTTTTCACCCATTTGATGATGTTTCTTGTTGGCTAGATTCTCCAAAAGGTAAGTCACAGAAATTCCTTATCAAATGTGTTGAATTCAAACTAAGTATACACAATTATTTGTGTTGAAGTAGCCTCTAGTGTGTCTGTCTCTGAGTATGATAATTACCTGCTACTGTGACTACAAATAGAGAAAGATCTAGTCACTACACCTGTATTTACAGGTACTAGTATAGTCAGGGATCTACACATGTATCTTTCTTCCATAACTATGTTAATACAGGAGTCAGATTTAGGTTTTTAAAAAGATTTATTTTATTTAACTATCAGTGTGTGAATCTGAACACATCAGTGCATGTGGGCATGAAGGCCATAGGCATGATGGTCCCTAGAGCTGGAGTTACAGTTGTCTGTAAGAGTGCTGAGATCCTGACTCAGATCATCCAAGTAAGCAATAGGTCCTCTGATCCACTGAGCCAGCTCTCTATCTGACTGCCAGATTTTTATTTTTGAGTTATCTTGTGTTTTAATTCTTCACTTAAATTCTTATCTAAAGACCCTTATACTTTTAGATGGACAAATGTTCATGATAAATTCCTGGCTAACATTGGATTCTTGATAATGTCAACCTACTCATCTCTAACTATGGATTGACTTGGTAGAATATGGCATTAGTATAATGCTCCAATTTTGTATCATATTTATATAGTTTTAATACTGGGTACATAAAAACATTTCTTGACCCTTGTCAGAAATATAACCAGTGAGGAAATTTTCTCTACATAAATTCATAGAACAAAATCATAGAAATATTTTATAGTACTCTGAAAAACAAAAGTATCAACATTCTTCACCAATTGGTTTTTCCAGTGTCTTCACAATCAATAAGCTATCAGTAGGATCTTTCTACTGAAAGTGAGTAGGGAACCTTTATTAATACCATGCCACTTGGTATATGGATTAACATTTTGAGTATTTCAGAAGTATTTCAACTTCCTTAACAGGGTTAGAGTGGGGTAATTATCACCTAGTTCAGAACAGTTTAAAAAGTATAGTTTTAATTTAAATTGGCATTCAAATATCTCGCCATTTTTAACTTTAAAAAATAATTTATTGGGAATTCTGTATATAAATTTATTTTCATATATTATGAGCTATTTCAACAGAAATATTTTTCTGGTAATTTTGTCTTAAAATCTAAAAGGAGAAAGCCGCAAAGTAGCTGCATTAGTGAGTATTACATGTTACATTTGAATCAATGAAACCAAGACATCTATTTCAATGTTAAGCTCCCTGTGACACAAAGTGGCAGCTCAAATAAAGTTTTGCTATCTTCTATAGCTCAGTCTCAACAACTTTAGTCAAAGATACTTAGCCTACTCAAGAAGTGGCCCTTTGGTCAACATGCAGCTTCTCACATTCTCACAATGAAGCTAAGAGCAACTGTAGTTTCTATATATTGCTTGATTATGTTTTTTTTCTAGATCATGAAAAGAAGACAGAAGGTAATGACCTCATATATAAAGCAGGTGGCAAAGCAAAGGTGGCAAGATCTTATCATATTCATAGACCTTAATACAAAGAAAATGATAGCCATGGAGGATTAGAGGGATATATTAAATGGGCAGAGTTCTGCTTAGGATTTTCCCAGTAAAGATATAACTAGTTGAGATTGGTTTAATGCTATCTACAAAAAGATTGTTTGGGTTGTAGGAAACCACCGCAGCAAAACTGTGACCTTCAATAAGAAAATTCAGTAATGAATAGGTAAAACTATATTTCTTTATAATTTATAAATATACTTCAATTATCATCAAAATAATTTCATAGCATTTCAGGTTGTCTCTATGTTAAAAAGAGATTCTCCTATGGGGTTTGAGAAAGTGGGGAGGGAGAAAGGAAGGACTAAGGTGTTAGAGAATGTGTGTAATTTGTTCTTCTGGTAAGAAAATTGTCTGAAAAAAAGTTGGGAGCTATTATAACAAAAACTTTTGTCATTTTGAGCTTTGATATTGGCAGTTTGGGAACAGTATAGTGATAGTTGATGATCAAAAATTAAAAGACATTAGAAAGGAAGAGTTGGCCTGTGAACACAAGATATTAAGAATCAGGTAATAGAGATAATGTCTTAAAAACCCACAAGGGAGCCTGGCATGGCATAATGTGGGCTGCAACTCCAGTAGGCTGAGTCACAGCGATTGCCAAAAATCTCAGGTACAGTTTGAACTACAGTGTGAGGCCATGTCGCCCAAAATCAAAATGAAGGAGGCAGAGACAGGGACAGGGACAGAGAAAAAAATGTTAGGGTATGGTGGTTCAGGCTTATAACTACTATACATCAGAGGCAGAGGCAGGAGGATCACTTTAAGTTCAAGGCTAAACATTCTGTATAACAAGTTCCAGGTCAATGAGGTTGTACAATGATATCCTCTTAAAACATAAAAGAGTGAAAGAGTTTATCATTTACATTTATGATAAGAGAATAGCAGATATATTTTTCCTTAGTCTTTTATATCTTTATTAAATTATTTTATTATTTACATTCCAAATGCTGCCCCCTTTCCCTGTCCCCCTTCTCTGAGTTCTTCACACCATTCCTTGTTGCCTTTGCTTCTAAGAGGGTTCTCTCCCATCCAACTCACTCTCTGCCAGCATCCTCCTTCCCTGGGGATCTACAGGATTAGGCATATCCGCTCCCACTCAGGCTAGACCAGGCAGTCCTCTGCTACACATGTGACAGGGTCCACAGACCAGTCCATGTATGCTCTTTGGTTGGTGACTTAGACTCAGGGAGCTTCCAGAGGTCCAGATTAGTTGACACTGTTAGTCTTCTATTGGGTTGTAATACCCTTCAGCTCCTTCAGTCCTTCCCCTAACTTTTCTATAGGGGTCCCCAACGTTCAATGGTTGGCTGTAAGTATCTGCATCTGTCTCAGTCAGCTGCTGGCAGAGTCTCTCAGAGGACAACCATCCTAGGCTTCTGTCTGTAAGTACAACATGCTGTCAGTAATAGTGTCAGTGTCTGGTGTGAATCTCAAACTAAAATAGCAGAAATATTTAACTACTAAATTCTGAGTTCTACCTTAAAATCTCATTCTTGTATTAAAAAAAAGGAAATAAAAAGAAATATATATATATATACATATTTATATACATACATATCCAAATATAGAAATTGCTTTATACTAATAGTTTGTTCATCTTGATAATTTTCTTTTATAAATCCAAATATTAGTGCATGTTTCCTTTCTAGATGGCTTAGAAATTATCTTCCTATTGTCCTGATAAATTCAGCTATGAAATATGTGGCTTCTTTACATGTATGTCAGTTGGCTTTCCTTATATTCAAAGTCATGTGAATGATAACATATTTTAGCAATTGCTTTCAAAGTATTTTGTTACTTTCAAGTAGTTCTGAAGCCCAGTTTATGATTTCAATTCTTTCTTTAAGTTCCTCTATTTCTATGGAAATTGTATCCTATGTATTCATAGTCAGTTTTAAGACTGAAATTCAGTGTCTGTTAAGAATGTTTGGGAAAATATAAGAAATGATTAAAATGTTTGAATTAATAGGAATTAAAAACACATTGATGGGCGTTCACATAGGTTAAAAGGATGAAATGTGAATTGTAACACAAGAAAAAGAGAGAGAATATTGCATCACCTTCATTAATTCATTTCTGGCACAGGACTGGATTGGCCATTTTCTAAGCTGAAGAAAAAAAAAAGAAGGCAAATACTATAATCATTTTAAGTAAAAATCCACTCTTGTAGTATTACTTAAACTCAAGCATCTAGAAGGTGAAAAAAAATCTGAAAAGTCCTTGTAAAATGTGTAGCAGACATAAAGAAATTTATATGCACAAATGCATTAAGTTGGAGGTAAGAGATGTTAAAAACAAAATAAACAGAAGAAAACCGTCAATGAGTTTAATTGTAGGCAGAGGTCAGGATGTGTCCCACTACTCAGAATTGGTAGCTCCAAAATATCTGGACTTCAAATAGTGCTACACTGTAAAATTACCTTTTGAATGAGTTTAATTCATTTTAAGGACACATAAACCTTTAATTATTAAATGGTCCAAAATCTAAATTTAAAGTTATTTCTCTAGTAACTTATTTTTCATTTAGAACTATTATTTTTATGTTTAATTTTTGGATACATCAATATGGATCAGTTCCACCTATTTAAAAAATACCTAGATTCTAAACAAAACAATTAATTGTAAAGTTGTGAAAATATAGATCTACTTAAAGCTGAGGGGACAGAAGTGTAGCATTATTATAATCTATCATCTTGACATGAACTGAAAGAGGCAGATTAGTAGTTGAAGCTAGCAATGTCAGAATTTACATTACAGCACACACCAACGCCATAGCAATAGACTATTAGCACTCTCAGTAAGCAGCGATGAGTAATGAGATAAAAATTGACAACGTCAATAGTCATAAGCCCTCCCAGTCAAGAGTAATGAGCCACAAGTGTCTAAGAGTCGGCTATATTCATAAATACATACACAGTGCAACAGACCTTTATGATTCTATCAAAATTAAGTTTTCTGAGGCCATAAAAGCTCAGTGAATACATAGGTGATAAAATTAATATAGACTACATTTACTGTCAACGACAACAATAAAGATGGTGTTATCATGACACTACTAAGTTGATTTGCAACGTATGCTTTTATTCTACTATACGAAAAATGGTCTAAAATATCTATTTTTCTTTTTAGCTTGTCCTTTTTTATTTTATATTATGCTAGTTAACAGAACCTTTTGCATGCTTGATCTCTGATGCTCTGAGCAGCAGATAAAAAGTACTATTGTTTTACAGTAGCTATCACGTGTATTCAGATTTCTTAGAAAGGATGACAAATCTTCCTCAGAGTTTTCTTTGGAAATTCAAACCTTCTGAAAGAAAATTGTATTGTCTTTCTTAGTACGGTTAAGTTAGTAATTATTAAGCATGCAAATATCTCCTGAGTGATTTTTAGTGCAGGTTTAACAATGCTTTGAAAACCATTGTTATTGGTATAAAATTTAACACATTCTTATGTGTGTATGTGCAAGTTCTTTTGACCCTTGCATTTCTCTTTCAGGAGCTAGCTTAAACTGTTTCTTACTTTTCTTCATTTTTTTTAAAAGAGGAAGCAGTGCAACAAATGTGGCTGGCTCCTTTTTTGTAGTTACCAAGGCAAAGAGGTTGGCAAAGGAGCTTCATTCAGTCTGTTCTTTAGCACCTGCACAGCAACAAGCTAAGAGAGGTGATGCGCAGAAAGAGAAGCAAGAGAGTCTGGAGAGTGACTTTACTCACAGGATGCGTTTCCACGACACATAGCCTGGCGGTTGACAGTGGCTGCTCTGTGCAGTAACAGTAACAGTGGGGGCAAATCCCAGAGAAATACTCATCAGCAGCCCCGAGTGAATCAAAATGAACAAGGATGAAGGAAAGGTAGCAGGACCCCTTTCCAGGAGGTCGAGCGGTATTCCGTTTTTTGACGGCTAAGACAACTACTGACTCTATAAATAGGACAAACAATGGCCAGTTCTTTCTGCTTCTGCCTTATTGTAGATTTGAGAAACTTCTACACTTTATATCAAATAAGTCACAGCTACATGTACAGATGTATCTTTTCTGATATTCACTTCTAGGGTAAGATTAGGTAATAATTACTAAAAGCACACCAGTCTTTATATTTAAAATTATTTCTTTAGCCATGCTTTATATTGTTTTTAGTGTAAAAATTATATTGAGGTATTATGGATATAATAATCACACTCCTATAAATCATATCAATATACATTTAAAATATAGAAAACTTCTCAAATTATATAGGTAAATGTAATTTTTAATATCTAACTATAGCTTCTGAAGAAACTTCATCAGTAACATGTATGGAAGTGAAATGTTTTAGTAATAAATATTGTTGTTTTTATGCAGATATGTCTGTACTAGATTATGGGTCTACTCAGTGGACCCATAAGTTAATTTCTATAGCTGTAAAATTTGATATATATATGTATATATATATATATACATATATATATATTTAGCAAAATTGAAACTGGGTTTGAAAATTCGTAAAAATATCAATGTGTACAAAGTTAAATAAATTGGTAGAGAAATGAGAAGTGAATGAATAATTCTTAAATAGCAACAGTGGAAAGAAATGAGTATCAATATATAGATGTATGAGACTTCATAATTCAGAAAAAATTTATAAAGAGAAAGGTAAAGTATATTTTTACTTATTTATATACCCTTGAATATCTCATCTTTCTGCAAGAAAACAATTCCCAGAAAAAATTTCATTTAATATCTAAAGCTGACATCATTCTTCACATTGGATCAATTATCTAGTCTGAATAAACTTTAATTGAGCCATTTAAAATATGTGCAGCTATTGTGAAGTGAAATAGGCATATAGTTTATCTCATTAGTATTAATTTGAACATTCCTGATTTTGTACATTTTCATAGGCAGAATGTATCTTTATAGTAATTCTTCAGTTATTTTTAAAAAAGAATGAACAAACAATATAGTTTTTGAAAATTACCTATTAAATTCCAGTGTTTGTTTCCCAAATGTATCAGGCAAATTTGTTTTTCTATGACTCTCTAGCAGGCTCTGTAATAAATGGTAATAGCTAGATTCTTCTTAATCCCCCTTAATTTTGTGATTACTTATATTGTTAACCTGACATCTTTTAGGCATTTTTTTAAAGCTTAAATTATTCAAATTCATTTACTCTAATGAACAAAGAATTCTCTGGTGGATATTTGTCAAACTCAATATTTGTATTGAGTTTCTGTGTTCTAAAACTTAACACAGAAACCGAGAAAGAAGACAAACTTATTTCTAGTAAATAAAAAAAGGAAAAAAATCCTGTGATGCATACTTACATTGTAAAAGAATGTTTTCAGCTGTTTCTTGTCATATAATACTAGCAAGAAATTATCTTTATTAATATTTGAGAGGAAATGTTTCTATTGCTATTTGTATGTACCTGGTCTATGAAAATCCACACATCAGAAGTACAGTCCAGGAAACACTGACTCCAGCCATCCAGTGTGCAAGTGTTTATGTCCCGATTAGTTACATGCTTAAGGGAATGGTTCCTTGTGACTTTCAATTTAGTGTTCCATTCTTTTTATTTCATTTAAGATAAAATGTTGATGACTGACATCAGTGTCTTTGAGATACATAAAGTAGAAATGGTTGAACACATTTTGCTTCAAAGAAGGATTCTGATAAGCAAAAATAACCATCTGAACATATATAGTTGAATGCCTCAAATGAATGTATTAAGTGTGTGTGTGTTCTGTTCTGGAATTTTAATCCTGTGCCCATGTGTTCGAAGCTTTTCCCAATTTTTCTTCTATTAGATTCAGTGTATCTGATATTATGTGGAGGTCATTGATCCAATTGGACTTGAGCTTTGTACAAGGAGATAAGAATGGGTCAATTTGCATTCTTCTATATGCTGACTGCCAGTTGAGCCAGCACCATTTATTAAAAATGCTGTCTTTTCACTGTCAATAGGACAAAACGGCAACCAACAAATTGGGAAAAGATCTTTACCAACCCTATATCTGATAGAGGGCTAATATCCAATGTATACAAAGAACTCATGAAGTCAGTCTCCAGAGAACCAAATAACCCTATTAAAAAATGGAGCATAGAGTTAAACAAAGAATTCTCTACTGATGAACACCAAATGGCTGAGAAACACCTAAAGAAATGTTCAACATCCTTAGTCATCAGGGAAATGCAAATCAAAACAACTCTCAGATTCCACCTCACACCAGTCTGATTGGCTAGAATAAAAGACTCAGGTGACAGCAGATGCTGGAGAGGCTGCGGAGAAATAGGAACACTCCTTCATTGCTGGTGGGATTGCAAACTGGTACAACCACTCTGGAAATCAGTGTGGCGGTTCCTCTGGAAATTGGACATAGTTTTACCAGAGGACCCAGCCATACCACTCCTGGGCATATACCCACAAGATACTCCATCATGTAATAAGGACACATGCTCCACCATGTTCATAGCAGCCTTATTTATAATAGCCAGAAACTGGAAACAACCCAGATGTCCCTCAACAGAGGAATGGATGCAGAAAGTGTGGTACATCTACACAATGGAGTACTACTCTGCTATTAAAAACAATGAATTTATGAAATTCTTTGGGAAATGGATGGATCTAGAGAGTGTCATCCTGAGTGAGGTAACCCAATCACAAAAGATCACACATGGTATGCATTCTCTGATAAGTGGTTTTTAGCCCAGAAGTTTGGAATACAGGAAGAACGACCCACAAACCACAAGAAACTTAAGAAGAAGGAAGACTAAAAGGTAGACATTTCATTCCTTCTTAAAAAGGGGAATCAAACACCCACAGAAGGAGTGGCAGAGATTAACTATGGAGCAGAGACTGAAGGAAGGACAAGCATATAGCTATCTCCTAAGAGGCTCTGACAATACCTGACTAATACAGATGTAGAGGCTCACAGCCATTCATTGAACTGAGTACACGGTCCCCAATGAAGGAGTTAGAGAAAGGTTCTATGGAGCTGAAGGGTTTGCAGCCCCTTAGGACGAACAACAATTACTAACTAGTACCCTCAGAGCTCCCAGGGACCCAACCACCAATCAAGGACTATACAGGGTGGGACTGAATGTACTGGCAGCAGGTGTATAGTAGAGGACTGCAAATTCGATCATCAATAGGAGGAAAGGACCTCGGCCTTGTGAAGGTTTTGTGCCCCAGTGTAGGGGAATGCCAGGGCCAATAAGTGGGAGAAGGTGGGGTGGCAGGCATGGGGAAAGGGGAGGCAAAAGTGGTTTGTTCTTGTTTTGGTTTGTTTGTTTGTTTGTTTGTTTGTTTTGGAGGGGAACCTGGGAAAGGGAAAATGTACATGTAAATAAAGAAAATACCTAATTAAAAAAAAATGCTGTCTTTTTTCCACTGGATGATTTTAGCTCCTTTGTCAAAGATCAAGTAGCCATAGGTGTGTGGGTTCATTTCTGGATCTTCAGTTCTATTCCATTGATCTACCTGCCTGTCACTGTACCAATACCATGCAGTTCCCTGCCCCTCCCCATTCTGTATTTTGATTTTTTTTATTAGATATTTTCTTTATTTACATTTCAAATGATATCCCCTTTCCTGGTTTTCCCTTTGAAAAAAAAAAAAAAACAAAACCCTGTTCCCTCCTCCCCGCTCACCAACTCACCCTCTCCTGCGTCCTGGCCTTGGCATTCCCCTAAACTCAGACATAGAACCTTCACAAGACCAAAGGCCTCTTCTCCCATTGATTACAGACTAGGCCATCCCCTGCTATGCATGCAGCTGGAGCCATGTGTACTCTTTGGTTGATGATTTAGTCCCTGGGAGCTCTGAGGGTACTGGTTAGTTCATATTGTTGTTCCTCCTAAAGGGCTGTAAACCCCTTCAGCTCTTGAGTCCTTTCTCTAGCTCCTTCATTGGGGACCATGTGCTCAGTCCAATGGATGACTGTGAGCCTCTACTTCTGTATTTGTCAGGCACTGGCAGAGCCTCTCAGGAGACAGCTATATCAGGCTCCTGTCAGTCAGCACTTGCTGGCATCCACAATTGTGTCTGGGCTTGGTGATTGAATATGGGAAGGATTCCCATGTGGGACAGTCTCTGGATTTTCCTTCCTTTAGTCTCTGCTTAACACTTTGTCTCTGAAATTCCTTCCATTGGAATTTTGTTCCCCATTCTAAGAAGGATTGAAGTATCCACACTTAGGTCTTCCAGCTTGAGGTCAGGGATGGTGATTCTACCAGAAGTTCTTATATTGTTAAGAATAGTTTTTGCTACCCTAGATTTTTATGTTATTCCAGATGAATTTTCAAATTGCTGTTTCTAACTCTATGAAGAATTGAATTGGAATTTTAATGGGGATTGCATTAAATCTGTAGATTGCTTTCGGCAAGATGGCCATTTTTACTATATTAATCCTGCCAATCCATGAACATGGACATCTTTCCATCTTCTGAGATCTTCTATTTCTTTCTTCAGAGACTTAAAGTTCTTGTCATACAGATCTTTCGCTTACTTACTTAGAGTCACACTAAGGTATTTTATATTATTTGTAGCTATTGTGAAAGGTGTTGTTTTCCTAATTTCTTTCTCACTCAGTTTATCCTTTGTATAGAGGAAAGCCACTGATTTAATTTTATACCCAGCTACTTTGCTGAAGTTGTTTATCAGGTTTAGGAGCTCTCTGGTGATACTTTTGGGGTCATTTAAGTATACTATCATATCATCAACAAATAGTCATAATTAGACTTTTTCCTTTCTAATTTGTACCCCTTTGATCTCCTTTGGTTGACTAATTGCTCTGGCTAGGACTTCAAGTACAATATTAAATAGGTAGGGAGAGAGTGGGCAGCCTTGTCTAGTCCCTGATTTTAGTGGGATTGCTTCAAGTTTCTCTCTATTTAGTTCAATGTTGGCTACCGGTTTGTTGTTTATTTCTTTTACTATGTTTATGTATGGACCATGTATTCCTGATCTTTCCAAGACTTTAAACATGATGGGATGGTGAATTTTATCAAATGCTTTCTCTGCATCTAATGAAATGATCATGTTGTTTTTTCTTTGAGTTTGTTTATGTAGTGGCATAAATAAGCATCATTATGTTCTTCCTTTTCAATTTAAGACAGTTATTATAGTCAAAGTACTAATGCCAATTTCTATCCAAAAGGTTAACTGTGTTCAAAGGTATTATTTCCTAGACTTAAATTCCATGATCATAAATATTACATTCCATATTATATACATACATGTCTAAAAATGAGTATATGAATACTTACTATAAAGGCAGATTACTAATCCCCTTATAATAGAGGATGAGATGAAGATTATAGAATTGAAATATATAACATCATAGTGAAATAAGTATTTTATTTAGGAATCCATTCAATAGGAGCTATATCTTCTTTAGCATACTGCTCCCTTCATAAGAATATATACCCAATGTTTGTATTTCTACTGATAACAAAGTAATTTCTAGATGGCAAAGTAAAAATCAAGTCCAAGGATGTGTAGTAAAATGCAATATATTTTATCACTGTGTATTATAAGAAATAAATCAGCTA
>JADRCD010162231.1:0-12144 GCA_019843815.1 Montemys delectorum
TGAATGTGTATATGAGAGAGTATTCGCATGGAGACCAAAGATCAAGGACAGATATCTTCTTCTCTTGTGCTCTACCTTATTTTTGGAGACAGGGTCTCTCCCTTAATCTGCAGCCCCCAAAGAAGGCATGTGCCTCTATGCCAAACATTTGATATGAGTATTAGGACTTGTCTACAGAGCATCATGTTTGTGAAACAAGTATTTATTGATTCTGACATTTTTCCAACAGAGGAAAATATTTTCTGTAACAAATTCTCATAAGTCCTAGTTGGACAATTTCAGAAGGTTAAATTAAAAGATGAAAAATTGTAGGGCAGCATTATAATGAAGAAATGACCAATGAAATTGGTGGGTTTATGTGCTATTATGCTCCTACCCACACTTGAATACAAACTTACAAATATTCTAATGCGTCCTCATCAAAGAAAGGCAGTGCATATTAACTACAGCTTCATATTGTATTTATATGCCAAGTACCTTCAAAATAACTTAATTTCCTTATTTTTAAAATTTCATATCAACCTTGACCTGGACAATTTTCACAAACTCCACTAGTTAAATTTTAGAAACATTTTAACAAACAATGCCGCCCTAATTACCTACAACACTGACTTCTTTTTATGTAGAGCCTTTCTGCCTCCCTTTACTGAGTATTCTTAAATTTGGAATCAACACTGCAGAATCTTTTCTGAATGTGAGTCAATTTTCACCTCCAATGTACATCTTCAAAATGATTCTTATTTCACTCAAAGAAAAAGTCTATATCTTTAGAATGGCCTTTGAAGATGTATGTGATCACACTTCTGCTCTACATTCTAATTTCTCTGCTGCCTTACATGGCTCATGTCCCCATCCTGCACTCACTTCCTTGTTTTAACTAATCTGGAATATCCAGAACTATTATCCATGTCCCAGATGTTCTTTTCTATGTATATGTTTGCTGCTTATACGTATAAAGTTGACATTTTTAGTGTATTTCTAATATTCTCTCTTTTCGACTTATTTTTAGTTGATATAAGAAGTAATGAATTTTATCATGACATTAATGCATACATTTTTGTTCTCTACCACTATTCATTTCTCTACCATATTTTCAATCAACTTGTAGCAAACCATACCTGAGTTGTTCTATTTCTATCTTCAAGTCACACATATTCAACCCTTCCTGCCATTTCTTAAAAGTATTTTCTTGTGGTTCTTTTTCTCATTTCATAACACTAACCATTACAATATGTATAAACACATATAAAAAATTAAAATCTTGGATCATCATGAAAAGTATTTTTTCAGCATGTTAGGATAGTGTAACAATTTAAAGTATCTTGATTTTCACGAAAATGTCACTATGCTTGCTTTTTAAAATTACTATGATGAGGAGGGTCACTTATCATTATAATTATTATTATTATTATTATTATTATTATTATTTAATTTTTTTACAGTCCAGTCATATTATTCCCATCCCAGTCTATCCTCTGACATTTCCTCCTCATTTATCTCCAAAAAGATGTCCCCAGACCCCACCCCTACCTCACTAGACCTCCCCACTCCCTGGGGCCTCTAGTCTCTCAAGGGTTAGGTACATTTTCTCTCACTGAGGCCAGACCAGGCAGTCCTCTGCTGTGTATGTGTTGGGGGCCTCATATCAGCTAATGTATGCTGCCTGGCTGGTGGCTCAGTGTCTGAGAGATCTCAGGGATTCAGGTTAGTTGAAACTGCTAGTCTTCCTATGTGTTCTTCCTCTTCTTCAGCTTCTTTCCACTTTTCCCTAATTCAACTCCAGGGGTCCCCAGCTTTTATCTTTTGGTTGGGTCTAAGTATCTGCATCTGACTCTTTCAGCTGCTTGTTGGGCTTCTCAAGGACAGCCATGCTAGTCTATAAGCACATCATAGCATCAGTAAGTGTAACGCCTCAGAGCCTCCCCTTGAGCAGGATTCCATTTTAGGCCAGTCACTAAGCCTCATTTCACTCAGTCTCTTCTCTATTTTTGTCCCTGTAGTTCTTTTAGAAAGGAATAATTCTGGGTCAGAATTTTTGACAGTGGGATGGCAACCCCATCACTCTACTTAATGCCCTATCTTTCTATTGGAGATGGACTCTACAAGTTCCCTCTCACCACTGTTGGGCATTTTGTCTATAGTCTTTCCCACTGAGTCCTGACTGTCTCCTTCCTCCCTGAATGTCCTCACCTCCCAGGTCTCTGTTACATTCTAGATGGTCCCCCTACTTCCTACCTCCCGAGGTTTCCTGTTTCTATTCTTTCTGCTCTGTGCTCAGGGCTTTACCCCTTTTATCCCCCAACAATAACTGATCAAGTTTCCCTTTTCCCTTCCCTGTCCCCTCTGCTACCCCAGTCCCTTCCTCCTAGTTCCCACCCACTATGACTGCTTTCTTCTCCCTCCCAAGTGGGATTGTGGAATCCTCACTTGGACCCTTGTTCTTCTTAACCTTCTTGAGTACCATAGATTGTATCCTGGGTATTCTGTCCTTTTTTGGATAATATCCACTTATTAGTGAGTACATACCATGCATGTCCTTTCTGATCTGAGTTAATTACCTTACTCAAGATGATATTTTCTAGTTCCATCCATGTGGCGGCATAACTCAGGATGTCCTCATTCTTTATAGCTGAGAAGTATTCAATTGTATAAAGGAGCCAAATTTTCTGTATCCATTGTTCCTTTGTGGGACATTTGAGTTGCTTCGAGCTTCTGGCTATCATAATAAGGCAGCTATGAACAAAGTAGAACACATGCCCCTGTGGCATGGTGGGGCATCTTTTGGACATATAGCCCAATTGAGCTGGGTCTCCAGGTAGATCTATTTCCAATTTTTGAGGAACCTTCAGATTGATTTCCAGAGTGGTTTTACCAGTTTGCAATCCCACCAGCAATGGAGAAGAGTTCCTCTTTCTCCACATCCTCAGCAGCATCTGCTGTCACCTGAGGTTTTGATCTTAGCCATTCTGATTGGTGAAAGGTGGAATCTCAGGGTCATTTTGATTTACATTTCCCTTATCACTAAAGACTTTAAACATTTCTTTTAGTGCTTCTCAGCCATTTATGGTTCCTCTTTTATGAATTTTTTAAGTTCTATACTCATTTTTGATTGGATTGTTTGGTTTTTTGGAGATTAGATTCTTGAGTTCTTTATATATTTTGAATATTAGCTCTCTGTTGTATATGGGGTTGGTGAAGATTCCCCCCCCCCCAATCAATTTTGCTGATTTGTCCTATTGACTATGTCCTTTGCCTTACAATAGCTTTCTGTTTTCATGAGGTCCAATTTATCAATTCTTCATCTTAGAACCTGAGCCACTGGACTTGTTTAGGAAATTTCCCCTTGTGCCAATGAGTTCATAGCTCTTTCCCACTTTCTTTTCTATTAGATACAGTGTTTTATGTTGAGGTCCTTGATCCACTTGGATTTAAGCTTTGTGCAAGGTGACAAATATGAATCTATTTTCATCTTTTTCTCCAAACCATCTGCCAGTTAGACCAGAACCATTATTGAAGATGCTTTCTTTTTTTCCATTTTATATCTTTGGCTTCTTTATTAAAGTTCAAGTGTCTAGCCAGGCGGTGGTGGCGCATGCCTTTAATCCCAGCACTTGGGGAGGCAGAGGCAGGCAGATTTATGAGTTCAAGGCCAGCCTGGTCTACAGAGTGAGTTCCAGGACAGCCAGGGCTACACAGAGAAACCCTGTCTCCAAAAACAAAAAAAACAAAAAAAACAAAAAAAACAAAAAAAAAAAAAAAAAAAGAACAAATCCACAAAAACAAAGTAGTTTTATTTTTGGGTATTTAATTATATTCCACTGATAAACCAAAAAATCAATTGGTATTGTTTCTGTACCAATATCATGCAGTTTTTATCACTATTGCTCTGTAGTATAGCTTGAGGTCAGGGATGGTGAGTCCCGCAGAAGTTGTTTTATTATTAAGAATTGTTTTTACTGTTCAGTGATTTTTGTTTCTCCATATAAAATTGAAAATTATTCTTTTTACTTCTGTAAAGAATTGAGTTGGAATTTTATGAGGATTGCATTGTATCTGTAGATTGCTTTTGATAAGATGGCCATTTTTTATTGGGCATTTTATTTATATTTCAAATCTTATCCCCTTTCAAGATTTTCCCCCAGAACACACCTTATCCTCTCCCACTACCCCTGCTCCTATGAGGGTGTCCCCCAGCCACCAACCCACTTCCACCTCCTTGACCTCACATACTACTACACTGGGACACTGATCTTTCACAGGACCAGGGCCTCTTCTCTCATTGATGCCCGACAAGGCCATCTTCTGCTACATATGCAGCAGGAGCCGTGGTTCCCTCCATATGAACTCCTTGGTTGGTGGTTTAGTCCCTGGGAGCTCTGAGTGATCTGGTTTGTTGATATTGTTGTTCTTTCTATGGGGTTACAACTCCTTCAGCTCCTTCAGTCCTTACTCTAACTCCTCTGTCAGCCATTTTTACCATGTTAATTCTACTGATCCATTAGTTTGGGAGATGTTTCCATTTATTCGGTTCTTTGATTTCTTACTTGAAGTTTTTGTCATTCTGACCTTATACTGCTTTTTTAGAGTTACACTAAGGTATGTTATATTATTTGTAAATATTGTGAAGGCTGTTGTTTGCCACGGACCAGGTTCATTGCGGGGACCCCGTTTTCCACTGGATGAGAGTTCTGGTCAGGTAGGCAACAATTCGGTGAACAACAGACAGAGTCAACACAAGGGTGTGCTGAATCTAAATGTATTTCTTAAAAATGGCATGAGACTTTTAGAGTCATTACAAGAGAGAAATGATAAATCTAGAAGCTCAGCAGTTAAGATACATCTGAAGCCACCTGAAACACACTAGGTCTAAAGCAGCAGCCATCTCCTGTGGGCTGGTGGTGCACCCCCCAGGCCCAAGCGCTCTGGGCCTGGGGGGCTGTGGACTGCATGAATCTAAGTCCTAGTCCATCTAGATTCTAGTTCTAGTCAGAGTGAGAGTTCAATGCACAAAGTGAAAACCAGGCTTATATGGTATACAGAAAACAGGGCAAATGACAAGAGTCACTTAGGCAAGTGTCTGCCACATCAAGGTCAGTGGATCAAGTATCCAGGTGAGAAGAGCAGTGGTGCCCTCCCTGCTGGGGCTATTTTGTTATTCCTATGCTAATTCTCTGGGTCAGTTGAAGGCAAGCACCAGGAAGTCCCAATCTAGCAGTTCCAGCTAATGCCCTTAAGTAAAGAAAGCCCTTCGATTACTCTCTAGTATGTAAAACAGTTTTCTTCTGTTGGACTGCCCTGAGAATTCTAACTATGTTAACAGTAAGCAAGGTGCCTGACATCTGTTGCTAACCCTGAGGACATTCTATCTGATAAGGCAGATTACTTGAGAGAAATTCCAAGCTAAGGACAGCTTGGAATTAAATTAGGATATATTGGAATGTTGTGCTGGTCAGGAAACAATGCCCAATCTTAGCCATTTACGAATCATTTCTTGGGGTACCTTTTATTCCTAAATAAGAGGGCGTGTTGATGATTGGAAAGATTAATCTGGAACACGTCTGAGTTAGGAGATACCAGCAACTTTGAATATCCAGGAGGCACAGAACTCCTTTTGGAGTCATAATGCCTTTAATCCTTAATCAGGCTTTTACCCCTGATATTGTGGATTTAGCTGAAGTAGACGAGTGGACGTGGCAGTTGTTTCCTTCCTTTCTTTCTCAGTCCACTTATTGTTTGTGTAGAAAAAGGCTACTGATTTGTTTACATTAATTTTGTATCCAACCACTTTCTGACACTGTTTATCAGGTGTAGGAGTTCTCTGGTACAATATTTGGGGTTGTTTATGTATACTATCATATCACCTGCAATAGTGATACCTTAACTTCTTCTTTGCCAATTTGTATCCCCTTGATATCCTATTATTGTCTTATTGTTCTAGCTGTATATTGAGTACACCTGGGAGAATGAGCTTTCTTGTCCCTTATTTTAGTGAGATTGCTTCAAGTATAATAATGGTAAAAATTAATTGTCAATTTAATGAAACCTAGAACAACCTGGACATGTTTATAGGGGATTATCTTCATTACTTTGAAAAGTGAATATCCACTTTTGTTGAAAATAGTACCTATGAAGGAGACTTGATTTACTTAAAAGGGAGAAAATGAACTGAGCACAAATCTCATCACTCTTTGCTTATTGATTGTTAATATGATTTGACAAATTCTTGTATCAGGACTCCCAAACCACCTGGACTATGACTATATTCAGCAACTGTGAGCGACAATCAATGCTTTTCACCTACGCTGCTTCTGTCAGAATATTTTATCTCAGCAAGCAGGAAAAATTCCCCTCTCTATTACTTCCCCATCCTGTAAACATGCAAGATACCCTTACATTCCTGGTTCTTGTCATTACTCCAGGGTATATATTCACATATGAAGGAAAGTTCTCATTGCAACAAACAGGGAGCTTTACAGAAAGCTACAGCCAATCATAATGAAGAGCTGTGGAGCCCAGTCTTAGTGAGTATATATACAAAGTGTCTCTGCTACCTAAGATCAGGGATTTTTGTGAAAGTGATTCAGAAGGTCTATAAGAGCCAGAAGAGGGAGTTTGCTGTTGTAGGGTAGTGGTCTGTTCAGGCATCTTATGCTCAGTTATGTAATAGGTCTGAACCCTGGTGACCAAGTTGGTAATATCTTTGCCTGGGCACTCAGGATCTCAAACGGGGTCACCAAGCATGTCCATTTAAATTATTGCCTTTCTCTTTGGATTAGCACATTATATACCATGGAAAACATAAAGCTCCCTTTTTTGTAGTATTTCAAAGCACAGAACTAGGTAAACTTTAAATATAGACAATTCACATTATCTTTTCTCCTAGGACCCATCTATAAAACAGATAGTGCCTAATAATAATCATGCCAAAACATATATTATTTTCAAGATTCTGTGTGTCAGGATTGAGATAGGCAGATAATACAATGGAGTTAGTTTTGTTCTGCTAGAAATAGTCAACAAAGAATTATCTGAATGAAGAGTAAAAAAAGACCAAAGAGTGAGAAAGGAGGAAGGGAAGTACAATGTGGAGGGAGAAGGAGGAACAAATTCTATATTGGTCTCTAGTGATGGAATTAAAGAGCATCACCTATGCCCTGTTGTCTTTGGATACACCATCTGTACTGGCTTGTTTTGTGTGTCAACTTGACACAAACTGTAGTTATCAAAGAGAAAGAGCATCAGTTGAGGAAATGCCTCCATGATATCCAGCTGAAAGGCATTTTCTCAATTAGTGATCCAGGGGGTAGGGATCATTGTGGGTGGTGCCATCTCTGGGCTGGTGGTCTTGGGTTCTATAAGAAAGCAAGCTGAGCAAGGCAGGGGAATCAAGCCAGCAAGGAACATCTCTCCATGGCCTCTGCATCAGCTCCTGCTTCCTGATGTGCTTGAGTTCCAGTCCTAACTTCCTTTGGTTCTGGACAGCAATGTCTATGTGTAAGTTGAATAAACCTTTTCCTCCCCAACTTGCTTCTTGGTCATTATGTTTGTGCATGAGTAGAAACCCTGACTAAGACATCATCACAAAAGCCATGTACATAATCAAAGGAGAGAGTATATAGTCCAGAAACACTGCTGTGTATACCTGTGTGGTTCTTTTTATATGTGTGACAAGGTGTATACTACCACAAGTGTGATAATTAGTTTTTCAAGTGTATTGGATCAAGAAATACCTAGGAAATTCATGACACACACTATGGATTTGTCTGTGGCAGCATTTCCATTGCTGGTTAGATTACTAGTCTCTGTGCTAATCAATGGTTTAAAACCTGGAAGTTTTAAAATATAATGGGATTAGTTGTAGGTAGTAGAAGGTAGCAGAAGGTAGCAGATGGAGTATGCCTAAAGAAGCAGAGTATTGGAGGTCACATCTTACCTGACTCCCTTCTGTAAATCTACTCTCTTGACTTCTGCAGGCTGTGATATAAGCTCTGCAAACCTCTAGGAAGGATCTCCCAATATGATAAACTTAAGATAAATCATTCCTTCCCTCTCTTCTCCCCTCACCTCATCCTTCCTGTTCCCATCCTTGCCCATTCCTGCCATGTCCTTGAGAGACAACTAGATTGGGAGGCATTTCTGAAATTAGTCAGAAACCTAAGACAAGGGAAACTTTTAGGAATCTGAGGGTGACCCTAGCTAAAACTCCTACCAATGGGGGATATGGAGCCTGAAACAGTGATTTCCTACAATCCGGCAAGACTTCTAATGGATGTATGGAGATACTAACCCAGCAAAAAAAAAACGTTAGAACCAAAAAGATGTGCAGGTCTAGAAGATAGCATGGGTTGAGACACGTGCCATGGGAAGGAACCAACCTCTGATACTATTAATGATATAATAATATAATATAATAACTGTCATCTGAGAGGCAACTGATGGAAACTGATGCAGAGACCCATAGCTAAACATTAGGTGGAGTTTGTAGAATCTGCTCTCCCTGTAGAAGAGGGGGAGGAAAGATTGAAGGAGACAGAAGTGTCAAGGATACCACAAGAAAACCTACAGAATCAATTAACTTAGGCCCATAGGGGCACAGACTGAACTGCTAACCAGCAAGCATTCACATGGACCATCTGCATATATGTTACAGTTGTCCACCTGGGTCTTCATGTTGGACTCATAAAGTGGGAAAAGGGCTGTCTCTGACTATGTAGCCTACCTTTGGATCTATTTTTCCTAATTGGGCTGCTTTGTCTCACCTCAAAAGAGGATGTGACTAGTCTTAGTGCAAATTGACATGGCATGGATGGTTAATATTCATTGGAGTCTTTCTCTTTTCTGAGAATGGAAGGAGGAGTGAATTGGGAGAATGGGAAAGGGAGAGACTTGTAGCAGAGTAGAAGGGGCAAGCTGCAATAGGGATTTAAAGGACATAAATAGCTCAGTAAAAAGTTAATAAAAAACAAAAAAGGTAAATATTAGATTTAGAAAATGCTTTATATCTGTAGAAATATACTTTAATCTTGGAAAGAAGTCCATTTAATTTATTTCACATGACATATATATATATCACATTATATATGTGAATTATATATGATATACATATATGTGCATACACACACACATATATATATATGCATATATATGTATATATATATATATATATATATATATATATATATATATTAAAAATTGGGGTCCCATGTCTGTCCTACCACAGGACTATGGCCATTCATGGAGGCAGATGCAGGAAGTTTGACTGTTTGTACCCCATGGCCGCCCCGGCAGGGCAGGCTTTGGGCTATGAGAAACCATAAGACCCCACTCCACTCTGGGGGTGGAGAAGGCACAGTCTGAGGTCCCTGTAGAATGGCTGGGAGCTGGCTTGGGGGTCCCATCTTGCACACAGGTAGGTTCTCACTTTTGGGTACCTCAGATGCTACTCAATGCTGCAGAAGAGGTAAGAACAGAGTGTGGGGCCACAGGAGGGCTCTGGCCAGGGGCTGAAGGGAAAAGGGCGGGGGAAGAGCACTCCAGCTGGGCCCTGCAGGGGGGGTTGGCTTGGTCATGAGACTTGCTTGGCGGCTGGCATTGGTTTGATGCTATGGCTGGAGTGCAGGGAGGCCTCCTGAGGGAAGGTTAGATGTGTAGTTTCTTAGAGGAAGACCTGCTCCATTGCTCTAGCACAGCAGATACCAATTGATAGAGGCAGTCCATGGTTTCAAGGCATTTATTGTAGAAAGGCAGAGAAAGGGAGAAGAGTAGAGAAGTAGAGGAGAGAGGGGATAAGGGAATGTGGAGAGAGGAGGAACAAGAGGTCAGAGGCAAGAGAGAGGTCAGAGAGTAAGAGAGCAAGGAGGGGGCAAGCAGCTCCTTTTAGAGTGGGCTGAGTCTACTTGGCTGTTGCCAGGTAACTCTAGGGGTGGAATCTGAACAGCCTATGTGACTGATGGCCACAGAATTATGGAGGTGCGCCCTCATGTCAGGAGCCTAATGTCAGGGAGCCTTCTGTCCCTTGCAGATTAACCTACTGCATCTCCAGGGTTTTCAACCTAGCTTGACCAGAAAACAGGCTGCCTTTCATGGTCATATGTATGTATACGTATATCTTCAATATATTCATTTCAATGAAATATCACTGAGATATTTATTAGTAAATTTATTCTTTGTTAATTAAAAAACTAGAAAGAATAACCTTTCTTCTTTTAAAGTCTTATGCCAGACATTTTGACAAAAAAAATTAAGGCTAATAGATTAATAAGAAATAATGACCTATGCTGAAGTCTAGCTAAGGGAAAAGTCACACAACTCAGGCAATTTCATGTCTTCAACGCCACAAAAGCTGATGTTCTTAGATGTGGTGGTTTTCTTTAGTATAAAATCTCCTTACAGGTGGGACTTGGAAGATAACTGAAGATCTAGTAGATTTGGAAGAGTAATAAAAATATAAATATGTCAGACTGCAAAAGTCCCAAGTCACTTCTAATGACTTCCAAGTGGCAGTGTTCTAAAGAACCAGGGTACAGACTAGAAGTAGTGAGGTGCATTAAACTTCTTTGGGAGGGCAATCTTTTCACTGAAGTAGCCAGCTACACAGCTTTAGCTAGGTTTAGAGGATTGGAGATCATTGACTACATTTAGAATGAAGATGTTGTAACAATAGCACATCTATTAAAACAAGATTTGACAATTTTCATATGAAAAAGATTAGGGTGGTGAAAATCACCACTTATAATGGTTTGGTAGCACATGCAAGACAGTGATCAAGTCAGCAGGCCAGGGGTGAAATGATAACTCTAAGTCTAAACAGGGTACACAGAAAAGACCCATATAAACTAGGACCTTGAAAGAGATGAACCTTCCAGTGTCTTCCATTAATTTTGAAGTGTTCTTCTCTGAAATTCCCTCTCTGGCAATGTCTAGGGGTGATGATTATTTTAATATTCATCTTATTAAAAAGCAATAAAATCCATGCTAAGGGAGAGGTTACCTTCATGATAGTCTTAACAATTCCCTCCCACTGTTTAATAAACTGCATTATTCTGCTTCTTCTTGGCTCTAGGCCTTTAACTTCTTTTTTAAGAGTTTTTCCTTTAGCTAGGCAGTGGTGGCATGTGACTTTAATACCAGCACTTGGGTGGCAGAGACAGGGGATTTCTGAGTTCGAGGCCACCCTGGTCTACAGAGAGAGTTCTAGGACAGCCAGGACTGTACAGAGAAACTCTATCTCGAAAAACAAAAACAAAACAAAACAAAACAAAACAAAACAAAAAAAGAATTTTTTCTTTAGAAATCTCTAGTTAAAAATGGTTCCTTTAGGGGCTGGAGAGATAGCTCAGCAGTTAATAGCTCTGACTGTTCTTCCAGTGGTCCTGGGTTCAATTCCCAGCAACCACATGGTGGCTCATAACCATCTGTAATGAGATCTGATGTCCTTTTCTGGTGTGTCTGAAGACAGCTACAATATACTTATATAAAAATAAATAAATGAATCTTTAAAAAAGTTTCCTTTGCATCCATAAGATCAAAATATTCATATATATCTTTTAAATGTCTCTTATTAGATTAACACTGTAAAGATGATATTAGTAAAAACCTTAAATTCCTTCCTGTATTGTGAACATTAGAGAGATTGTGTACTGTCTTCTAGGAAGGCAGGAGTCTAACTTCTGTGTGGGTATGAATTAGCAAGTCCAGTGCAGCTAGTTATTGAGAATAAATCATGTCCACAAGTAGACAGTTTGCTTGCAGCATCCTTTGGACCCATCGCTCCCCAACCCATTAAGACTTTCCTCCTAGGTCATTCTGGGAATTTAATAATGTTCCAAAACTTTGCTCTGACAAGTGTGAATTATAACTTTGTCTACATGTCTCTTCCTTACTAAAATATACTTTGAAAACTTTCCTTTCGCGTTTGAATAGTGAATGGTTTACTGAGACAAGCCATTCCCTTAGATATAGCCTCTGTACCAAAACCTCTATGTTTCTTATCTTTGATAATTTTTTTTATTGTTATGATCAAGTGTTTGACAAGAAACAACCTAAGGAAAGAAAAGTTTAATCAGAATAATGGTTTTGGTGATGCAGTCCATCACAGTAGGCAAAGCAAAGCTGCATTCAGCTCATAGCATTAGAAAGGTATGT
>JADRCD010162236.1:910-34236 GCA_019843815.1 Montemys delectorum
CTGTCAGTTTCTCCTCTGGTTGCAAAAGAGTTTCTAGTGAAGATAGCTAGTGGTCGTTTCTGTTTTATTAGGAAGTTCCACAACTGCACCAAGACACTTTCTTTTTTTCTTTTTGCAATAATCTTTCTTGAAGTCAGAAATTGCATTCTGAAAACGATTTCCCCCTCCTTTAATAAATGACTACGAATGTTAAGATGGATTTTCTTCCAATGTTTGCAGTCACAGAAGCATTTATCTCTCATCCCAAGCGAATGTCCTATGTAATTGGGTGTGAAGTAATTCCAAAGTTGCATCAGAATCTTTTCAGAGCGTTGCTATGACAATTGGACTTCTTTTGAAAAAATAATTTAAAAAAACCAGCCCTGCCTCAGTACCAATTTCCCACCATCCACAATAAATTTGGCCTTTCAAAAAGTTGAGGGAGAATAATTATGCAATCATATTTTAACTGATTCTTCTTAAAGTTTTAATAGATAGGAAAGCCTTCCTTATCTCAGCCTGAGAAGGATGATTCTTAAGAGTTTTGCCTTTCTAAAACTATGGAAATTAGCAAAGAAGACTAAACAATAACCTATTGTTCTGGGGGGGGGTGGAATATGAATTTTAATAGAAAGTCAAAGGCAGCTCTTCTGACCACTTCTCACAAAGGAAAGAGCTCTGGTGAGTCACAGCAGAGGCAATAAGGCACAGGGCTGACAGTGGTACATCAGTAATCCCAGCCCTCAGGAGAATGAGGCTTGGAGATCATGGGTTCAAAGCCAGCACGGGCCTCACAATGACACTCCTTCCTTTCATTCTTCCTTCACTCCCTCCTTCTTTCCTTTCCTCCCTCCTTTTTTCCCTTCCTTCTTTCCATCTCTTTTCTCCTTCTCCTTCTCTAATCCCCCCTCCTGCTCTTTCTTCAATCTTTGGGCTACTTAGTAAACCCAGGGAGATAAAGATATTCAAAGTTGTCACTATGGTCGATTTGATTTGGGTCCCAGATTGATGTTGATATTTTAATTCATGTCAATAGAAACTGTGACTTAAAATAAATGAAATTGGAGAGATGTGGTGTTGGCTGCTCACTGGACTGGTGAAATCCTTATAACCATGTCCCATTTTTGAACTTTTGCAGGTTCAGTGTTGCTGTCTATACACGGTGTTGTAGTTGGTTTCAATTAAACGTTGGGTCCCTAGAGTTTGCTTTGTTCAAAGTTCTATTTTTGTAATCCAGGGGCTAGAAATTGTAAAAATTATTTAGGAGGGTATAATATAAAAGCAACTTGAACAAATGGAATTTCTTGTCTCTTCATCTTCATCAGACACACACACACACACACACACACACACACACTATAGCTTGCACCTTCTTTCCTCTTCCTTCACTTGAGGCAGAGGAAGTTACACAGCAATTTCCCTTAAATAATTCAGCAAAACTATAAATCCACAAGGGCAGAGGAGTTTGTGTTGTTGTTGTTGTTGTTGTTGTGTATGTAGAAAAGTGTCCGACACACAGTAGAACTAAATAAATATTAAATGAGTAATTTTCCTCTTTTTTTTTTTTTTCTTTCATGCTGGGAACCAAACCTAAGATGGGACAGGTGGGAACTCTGCGATCAAGCTACAAGCTACATGCTCAGCCTGGAATGAGTACATTTTATTAACCTGTTAACTTGTTTGTTTCCCATGGTCTTTGTAAAGACAAAGTCATTAATAATCTAATTCTGAGGCCAAGATCAGATTAGTTGAACTATGTAGTACAACTAAAGAGCATATCCAGATGTAAATCTGCATCCTAGAGTGATGTTCTCAAAATTGATTGGAAATTAGAACTCAGTAGAAAAGATTTTCAAACACCAATACTTGTTCTGGAATGCAGAGATTTACCTTTTGCTTACCTGGAGTCTTGGGGTGTAAGGTTTTTGTCTTTTGTTTCATTTGCTTTGCCTTGGTTTTGTTTTTAAGCTTCACTGCCCTCTAAATGCTCCAGTCTTCTAAACCACCATCCAACTGAAAAGTTCATTTACATCTTGGGGGCTCTAACTGGGAGGTTGCACTCTTTAGGGTTCATTAGCATTTGAAGGATCACAATGAGGTCCTACCCTGCAGAGACTTCAGCCCACAAGCATTTACCTTTAACTTTCTTTACAACTAGCGGATTACCTGTCAATTAACATGAGAAATGGTGCAATTTATTTCTCACTTAAAGAGGGATTCAAGCTAGGTGGTTTAGCTGGGAAACGAATTTAAGAATCCCACTGGAGTCCTGCTAAATGTTTATTTAGCCCCACTGAGTGCCTAGCTTTTTTTGTCTACGCCTTTGAAGTCCCAAGCCCAGAGTGAACATTAGGAGTCAGTCAGATCTTGAAAGTTAGGGCAAGACAATTGCTGGAATAGAGTTAGTTGCATTTGCTTTGACTAAATTTTTCTACAGGACACTGTCTATCGACTAGCGTGCCTTGACTCAGAGTCTGTGGAACTGTTTGTCCTTTGGTTGAGATGAACAGCAGAATCCACACCAAGATACTTTATTTACTCTTACTGTTGGGCTGAGAGACAAGGAGTCAGACAGACGTCCTGGTATGCAGACAAATAGGGAGAGGGGTCATGGCTAGGTTTAAAAAAAATAATGAAGAATTTTCAAGGTGGCCAGTTTCTTCCTCAACTTCCTGACTTGAGACAAGCTTGGCAACTTTTGTCTCCCATCAACAGGTTCCCTCTGATGGACTGGCTCAACAAGTTGAAGGCTGGATCTCACTCAAGAGTTGGGACCAATCAAGCATCCTGTCTTCAAACTGATGAACCCTAGATCAGGGGAGGAAAACTCTTCAAAGTCTTTAAAGATCCAGCCTTCAAGACTCTCTAGACTGCATCACATTGGGGGCTTGTCTGGGATTTCTTCTCTAGACTGTATCAAGGTGTGAGAATCAGACCTCCAGCCTTCACCTACCTCCTGACAGGAGTTCTCTGTTATTCTGAAAAGGAAGTCTCTGGTCCCCTCAGGAGAGTCCTATCCAGAACCTAGAGTAGAAGCATTTCAGTTTATACACTCTTCTCTTAACAGTGGATGCCACAACTCCGTTAAAAAAAAAAAAAAAAAAAAAAAAAAAAAAAAAAAGTCTCTGGAACTTTTTTGTCGTTCAAATATGAGTAATTCCATTCCTGATTGGCAGGTGAGGGAAACAGCTTTAAATTTTGTTTGCTTACTTTCCTGACTTCTCTTTGGTGTTTTCCAATGAGTCATCCTTGGCTGTGATGTTTGGATGCTTGGATGCTTGTCTGAGCCAAGGAAGGTGAGCAGGAACTGGAACCTGGAGGCTGTTAAGGAGGGATGGCAAAGGAACAATTATAAGTGCCACTACAGTGGAACAAGATGTTTTCCAAGTCAGAATCTGGCTACACTCCTTGGGGTTCTCCTTTTAGTGTTAGTTAGGTTTTTTAAGGTCAAGGAATGTTAATGTGCTTTTTAAAATTTGATGTGCTTTTTAAAAGCCTTCAGTTATAGCAAATAAAAGCAACCATTGTAAAAAAAAAAAATCTGCCATGCTCATACATAGGAGAGAGGTCAAATAAGATATGCATTTCCAAATCATCCAGCTCTTTAAAATAATGAGTTAGATTTGTTTGTGCTGGTAGAGAATGATCTCAGGGCCTACTAGTAAGTGGAAAAGTCATACATCAAATTTAATGGTTAGCAAGAGCTCAACTGAGCAAGAATCTGTATGTTATTGATCTTTAAAAGTGGATGTGCATATTACCTTTGCCATTAAAAATAGAGCAAGACAGGTTAAAATGAAATATTTGGTATTTATGCAGAAGGACAAAATTGCCCTTGGAGTTGAACTATAACACCAGAACCCCAGGTGGTGTCTCAGGACCTGTTTCAGGAGCTGGGTGCCAGTAAGGAATGTTTCTCTCCCTCACACATTCTCTCTGAACAGAGGATTATAATTCTGATTATCTTTCATTTCATCTATCAGTGAACAAATCCCAAGAAGATGGCAATGGTTGTGCCGTCCCATCAGCTGAGCTCTGGTGCCATTCTCTCGCTGGTCCTCATCAAAGATATTTCATATTATGTTGCTAAATGACTGGGGATGCGGTTAAGAGATCTGCTGCTCTAATCCATCTTGGCAAAGAAAGGTTATGCCCAGAGACTGTGATAAAGCCAACACACAAACCTTTGAGTTTATCTACTACACGCGTGAACTTTTATGGGAAGGAAGCTTCTTCAGTAGCGATGGGAGCTCTCTCTCTTTCAGTTGAGAAGTTTTGATGAGTACGAATCATTTAAAATACAATTTACCCTATCTGTTGTTGGGGACCTAAATGCATCTAAGCAAATGTGTATATGTATACGTATATGTGTATGTGTACATGTATGTGTGTATGTATATGTGTGTGTATGTGTATATGTATACCAGTGGTACAGCACTTATATAGACATGCATGAAGCATTGTGTTTATACCCAGCACTGTGAAGACCCCAATATCAAACCAGAATAAATGATCAAAAAAGGATCCTCTCATGTTTAACAATGACAAACCTAACCCAGGGGAAAAGCCTGCCTGACAGTGGCTTTGCCACTCATGAACACTTCCTAGCCCATTCCCTTGTGACATTCAGCCCATTCTAACACGTCTGCAAGCCCCATCCTCTACAAAGTGCTCATCGGGATTTCCTGGAGCTTCTCTTTCAAGATCAGCCTGATTCTATGGCAGCAGTTCTCAACCTCGGGGTCTTGACCCCTTTGAAAGTCAAAAGGCACATTCACAGGGGTCATATGTCATCTATCCTGAACATCAGATATTTACATTACATTTCATAACAGTAGAAAACTACAGGTATGAAGTGGCAATGAAATAACTTTATGGTTGAGGGTCACCATAGCCTGAGGCTGCCACACTATTCTAGGGGAAATCACCTGGGTGGGGGAGAGGAAAGGTTTGGGAAAGCCTTTCTATCCATTCTACATTCTTCGAAGTGATGCGTTCACAGAAAGCCTTTAATCAGTTTTGTTGGTGCTCTTAGTAATTCTAAGTGGGAAGTACACCAGGACATTTTATCTGGTCTCATGATTTTCTGCTTCTCGTGGGTGGAGCCAAGACAGCCTCATCACCTAGCTCCCCATCTATAGCAAGTTGCCTGATGTTTCTGTGCCTAGGTGTTGTCTCTGTGAATTGAGATCCTTGGCCTTGCTTGAATTAGGGAGGCACAAAATACTCAGGGATTCAAGACTGCTCAATGGCTCAGAGTCCTTCCTCAAAGGAAAGGTCTCGACTCCCAGCTCCCCCTTAGTTCTGAGTCAGGCCTGGAATGAAAGATCACAGGAATGAGAAAAGCTGCCATAGCTGCTTGTCACTTCAAGAGACCAAAGAAAATAGTGTTAACTGTGAAAATGAGAAGACCAACAGTTGTGCTTTGACAGCATCTCAGGACAGAGAGGACAGAGCACTAGGAGAGGAGAACCCTCGAAGGACAAGGAATTAGTGTGTTGGTTTTCAGGGCAATGTCTCATTCTGAAGGTTCTAGAAACACAATTTACTGGATGAACTGCTGAGATAGGATGGAGTAAGAATAGCAACCATGTTTACTGAAGGGTGAGTAAGGAGGGCCAGACATACAACAGTCAACATAACAAACATAACACCCTAATTAATGTTTCCCTTTTCTACTGACACCACCTTCACTCCTTTCATAAAAAAATAAAAAGTATTTTATGTGGCTCTTACAATAGAATCTTTTCCTCAAGCTATAAAAAGATATAAATGTTTATATTTTTCATATTTTAACATCTCAGCAATGATAAGACAGAAACAAGCATTTTTGCTTCTCTCAACAGCAAAGCTTGTGGCCTTTTTGTTTCCGTGTTAGGAATAGAACACGAGAGCCTGTGTATCTAGGCAGATGCTCTATCATTAGCCCATGAGTCTCCAGCTTCAAACACACATTTGTCCCCGGCTCGCTTAAGCTTTCCCCACAGCGTTGGGAAACTTTACTGACAGTTTCAAAGTTGTGATTCTGCTAATAACTGGATTCATATCTGTCTCTGGACCACTCTGATCCATTTTGAGGTAAATTCTCTGATTAGCCTTCTGTTTTAGAACACGGTGAGCCTGCCGTGCACTAATTATGGCAGTGACACCATAGAGTAAAAGTGCATTACCGAATGCTTTCAATTTCTCATAATGCCGGTACGATGGCATGTCACAGGGCCATTTTAGCCACAGATATCACTCCAGAGAATTCCAAACAGATATAGACAAGTGGCACCCAGACCCATCTCCTTCCCCTCGGGCTGATTACCCTCAGGAATAGGGTGTCCCAAAGCAACACTTCCCAGCCAGCTGGAGTGCTGATAAGTCCAGTTATCAGAAAGATATTGCTGTGAGTGTGATGCACAGTGCTTGCATTTTCTTGATAGGTTAGTCATATGAAAGCTGACAAAGAAGGAAAAAGAGCAGCGATGTGGTGCAATATTAACAGGCAGCTGTCCCTGGCTTCCCGATATGTAGGATGACTCGCATTGCTGAGCGGTGTGGTCACTGCCAATGGAATGGCCCTCTCACATTTCTTCCTGATTCGCATACGCTGCCGCCAGCTTGTCATCTCCCTCTTGGGCTTCCCAGACACTAAGTCTGGAATGAAAATTCACCTGCCTCTGAATTGGCCACCGGTGGGGGCAGGGTGTGACTTGGCTTCCCGGGCTGGAAGATTATCTCACCCAGCCCTAGCTATATAACGGGCTGGTGTGGAGGGGCTCCACAGGGCCAGCTCCAGGAGTTCATCCACAAGAGAGGAAAGCGTAGACTTACAGCTGCCAACATGATGGTACTGAGAGTAGAGGAGCTGGTATGTAAGACATTTTTCTTTTTTTAATCTGACAAAACCTCGTTCATCTTGGCTTTTATTTGGAAATCCAGGTGGTTTTTCTTTCTCAGGAATAATGTGGGCTTGGCGTTAGTGACTTCCTAAGAGAAGGTGGTCGTGTGGGTTAAAAGTAAATTTTCATGTGCCAACCTGATACTTATCTTAAGTGGGAGACGAAGACAGGCACCTGAAGGCCATCCTGGGATACCTGGAGCTATTGCTCCTGACAGTGCACTGCCTGGAGGTGGCTGTCATTGGGGAGGAAGGACATTCTGTGTTATCTTTTGTGGACAGTTACCTCAGGATGGATAGTTTTGCTCCTGACTTCAGCATCTTCTTCACATACAGGTAACAGGCAAAAAGAACAGCCATGGGTCCGCAGGGGCATTCCTCCCCGGGGAGTTCAGAAATGGAGAATATGAAGCTACTGTTGCTTTGGAGAAACAAGAGGACTTGAAGACACTTCCGGCCAACAGCGTGAACCTGGGGGAGGAACAACGGAAAAGTGAGAAACTGCGAGAGGCAGAGGTGAGGATCTCCCACGAAATCTACTAGTGGGAGTGGGGTATGGAGGTCCCTAAGGAAGAGGGGAAGAGAGGAGGAAAATAAATAAAAACCGTTCTAAAGATGTCTCTTCCAGATTTGAACCATGTGATGCGAAGATGCAGTGTGCATGGAAATGACTGGGGGAATCCAGGAGGGTTCAGTCAATGACTTAATGTGCTATGACCACGTTTTGATCGAAGGACAGAAAGATAATGATAACCAGAAAAACTCCAATATCACACACTACCTACTTAATTTGAGCCAAGGCTATTTGTTCTTTTTGATAACATGAGTTGTGGCTCACAGATCATAGAATAAGCTTGTTGTGTTTATTGAAATGTATTTATTGAATTTTTATAGATTACTAACACAAATTTACAAGTGCAGCAGTAGTCTCTGTTTCAGAGACTCTTGAGAGAGAATAGCATCGGTATTTGAGAACTTTATCTGTATTTTCTATCCCCGGGTAAAACATGTTAATTTTTGAGAATGAGAAAAAAAATTCTATAGAAATCTGAGGTTTATGGCACTAATTACAAAATGATTACTGAGAGGCTATGCCGTGCCTCTAACCAATTAGTCAAGGGCTAATTCTACAAGCAAAGAAAGTAAATATGACTTAGGTTAAAATTAGACCCCAAATACTTTAATGAAAAAAAAATCACTGAAGTTAGACACTTACTTGAAAGTGTTTTAAATTTTCCTTCCTCAAACCACTTGCACACTTTACTCAGACTATGCAGATTTTGTTTAGGTAACTCCATAGTTAGAACTCACCATATATTTTTTAACACTTTATTTCTTTTCCTTTTATTAGCTTAAAAAGAAAAAACTAGAACAAAGATCAAAGCTTGAAAACTTAGAAGACCTTGAGATAATTGTCCAACTGAAGAAGAGAAAAAAATACAAGAAAACTAAAGTTCCAGTTGTGAAGGAACCAGAACCTGAAATTATCGTAAGGACTGTTGGTTATTGTACATCCAGATAGGTTCCAGGGGTGAGTCCCCACATAGGTTTCAGGGGTGAGTCCCCACATAGGTTCCGGGGGTGAGTCCCCACATAGGTTTCAGGGGTGAGTCCCCACATAGGTTTCAGGGGTAAGTCTCCACATAGGTTTCAGGGGTGAGTCCCCACATAGGTTTCAGGGGTGAGTGCCCATATAGGTTTCAGGGGTGAGTCCCTACATAGGTTGCAGGGGTGAGTCCTGTGGAGGGCAGACAACTGCAAAGCTCATGGCCACTTTCTATTTCTTTCCCTTTTCTCCCCTTTCTCCTGAATCTTTCTCTTTGTTCTTTTCCACTTCCTCCTGTATTCTTTATGACCATCCTCTCCCTTCTCCTCCTCTGTCTCTTCCTCTCTCTTGTCTTCTCTCTGTCTCTTCCTTCTTCTCCTCCTGTCTCTTCCTCTCCCTTCCCCTTTGCCTGTATCTTCCTCTTCTTTCTCCTCTGTCCGTCTCTTTCTCTCCCTCCTCTTCCCTCACTTTAGGCTGAACCTGTGGATGTGCCGAGGTTTCTGAAAGCTGCGCTGGAGAACAAACTGCCAGTTGTAGAGAGATTTCTGTCAGACAAGAACAGCCCCGACGTCTGCGATGAGGTAAGCCTCGTGCCTTCCTGGAGGCTGGCAAACACAGTTGCAATGTCTTCCACCTAAAAGTTTCTCCAGCTGTTGCTACATCTGCCAGTAGCATAAAAAAAGAATGTATTGTTCCTCTCTGCCCCACAACCCCCAATACTAGATTAGCATGATGGATTGCATGGGGCTTTTCCTGTTCTCGTATAATTCTGTTTGATTTATATGAGGACAGTTCTTCTTTAACTTCTTAGATCCTTGGTCTAGACTTCTATAAAGGCAAGGCCAAAAAATTACTTCTGGTGAAAGGTATTATTAGTAGTGTTTTTGATCAGACCCAAATGTCCCAACATTAGGAGGGCAAGGTGGAATTCCCTGTCTAGCTCTGTCATTTGGCTTCCTGATTTGGAACAGCTCTGATGTGCTGTCTTCATCTCAGTCTATCTGTAAGCACAGTCTCATTCTATTAGCCTAATGGTTCATCAATATAAAGCAACTTGTCAGAAATCACGAATTTATGTTGCCTCTCTGGGGGAACTGAGATGGCAGCTCACACCAAAGCTGAGTCTCCTTTCTCCAAAAAATGAATGCAATGGTTTTTGATATTCAATCTAGCAGCAATTCTAGATGGAAGAGAACCACCTGATGTGCTTGGCATGTGTAAACACAGAAAGGGATGTTCAGCATTGAGATGGCTTTTGAGATTTGAAGTCCACATCCATCCCTCCTCTGCCTTGGCCTTTAGCACTTAGGTCTAGGACAGGAAGGAAGCTCACGTTCTAGTTGCCAGATAATTATTCTAATCCTGTAATTCCAGTGAGCTCCAGCATTTGGATGCGTAAAGAAATGCTGGCCTTTCTATCAGCTAGGGCATCACAGACCCAGCTTCATAGCTCTTAAAGGATTATGCACATTTTTATACAAACCACTATCTCTTACTTTAATCTCTGACAGTATAAACGGACCGCTCTCCATAGAGCATGCTTAGAAGGACACTTGGCGATTGTGGAGAAGTTAATGGAGGCTGGAGCCCAGATTGAATTCCGAGATATGGTAAATATATTTCTTGCTTGGAAATGAGCCAACATAAGCAGACCTTCTGAAAAGCACAGGAAAACGTTCAGTGGAAAAAAAAAAAAAAAACCTGGCCCAATTGGATTGAAAATTGATCTGAGAAAACCAGTCAGAAGCTCATTCCCTCATACCCAGGGGAGGTGGGCGATGAGACCGGGTCATATGGAAAGTATTTTCCATACATACTGAAAAGGGGAGGCATGCTTCAGAGAAGAGGAGACGTGAAAGCTGTTGAGCAGAATCCAGTAACCTCAGCAGAGAGTGTGGGTCATTATCAAGTCAGTAGCTTTCCTGGCCTTTCAACACCCCAGTCCTTCCATCAGAAAATGTAGCCTGCTCCTAGCCCCTCAGCTGCCAGCAATGCATGAGAATTTCCTAGCTGCGTACTTTATATGATAGATGCCAATTGCCACCAATGAGATTTGGGGCTAGGCTGCATATGAAATGAATCACGGTGAAGGAAAGTGACTGCTATCAGACCGTAACAATTCAGCCACTGTGACTTCCGTAAAGACCAGTATACAATATATTTTATACCCTGAAGATTGAACTGGAAAAATGGTTCATTTATTTATATGCAGCTCAATTTGACATTATGGCAGAATGGAAAAAGAATAAGAAAAAATCAAAAGAACTTAGTCTGAATTGATTCAAAGAAAAATATTGGAAAAAAATGAAGAAACTAATAATAAGAAAGTTTGGGTGAAAAGACACCCAAACCCCCAAGTTTGGAATCTGGAAATTTCAGAGATGTACCAATCAAAGCAGAGAGGTGACAATCTCTTCTAAGAGCAATGTACAAAGACCACAATGATTGACAAGCTAATGTAGATAACAGCGCAGAGCCAGCAGGAGATGGCCAAAGAAAAAGAGGTACTTGGGAGGAAGTGATATGTCCAGATGAAGGTATTTTGGACTATGATCAGACCTACTAAAAACTTTCTAAGGACATATACAAGTACAGCCATTCAGACACTCTTTAGCTGAGATGTTTAGTAGGAATCTCAGATGTGACCCTCAAGACCAGGAATACCCTGACTGATTATTAGTTGCCCACATTTTCCCAGGCATTTAAAACAAAAGACCCAACCCCCACCCCCAACAAGATTCTCCACCACTCTACCTTGTCTTTCTGTTTTTCCTTTCCCAAATAGCTTGAATCCACAGCCATCCATTGGGCATGTCGTGGAGGAAACCCCGATGTTCTGAAACTGTTGCTGAACAAAGGAGCCAAAATCAGCGCCCGAGACAAGGTAGTTCCCTGTCTTTCCATAGGCTTCTTCTGTTCCCTTGAAGAGTCCTGTCCACTCACGGAGGTCCTCTGCTAGTCCTTATTCTGTGAACACCTCGGCCACACACCCATTTTGCACATGCCTCAAGGTCTCGGACAGTGTCTATTCTCACCCCTTCCACCATTTTCTGATTTTTTTTTTTTTTTTTTTTTAGCTGCTCAGCACAGCACTGCATGTGGCAGTGAGGACCGGTCACTACGAATGCGCTGAGCACCTCATTGCCTGTGAGGCAGATCTCAATGCCAAGGACAGAGTGAGTAGCTGACAAGGCCGTGTCAGCATCACTTCTTTGAAATCACGCAGATGAAGTGTGAATACTTAGTTTCTTCTTAAAAGGGGGAACAAAATACCCATAGAAGGAGTTGCAGAGACAAACTATGGAGCAGAGACTGAAGGAAGGACAATCCAGAGACTGCTCCACCTGGGAATCCTTCCCATATTCAGTCATCAAATCCAGACACTATTGTGGATGCCAACAAATGCTGGCTGACAGGAGGCTGGTATAGCTGTCTCCTGAGAAGCTACAGTACCCCACTAATACAGAAGTAGAGGCTCACAGCCATCCATTGGTCCTCAGTGAAGGAGCTAGAGAAAGGACCCAAGGAGCTAAAGGGTTTGCAGCCCCTTAGGACGAACAACAATATGAACTAACTAGTACCCTCAGAGCTCCCAGGGACTAAACCATTAACCAAAGAGTACACATGGTGGGACTCTTGACTCCAGCAGCATATGTATATCAGAGGATGGCATAGTCGGTCATCAATGGGAGGAGAGGCCCTTGGTCCTGTGAAGGTTCTATGCCCTAGTGTAGGACAATGCCAGGGCCAGTAATCAGGAGAGGGTGGGTTGTTGAGCAGGGGGAGGGGGGATAGAGTAGGTTTTTTTTTTTTTTTTTCCCTGAGGGGAAACCAGGAAAGGGAATATCATATGACGTGTAAATAAGGAAAATACCTAGTTAAAAAAAAAAAAAATCAGGCAGACAAGCTGGGGTATCCTGGAGGGAGCCACTTCCTGGCTTCCCACTTACCATACCTGCTTCTCCTTCTTCAAGGAAGGAGACACCCCGCTGCACGACGCTGTGAGGCTGAACCGTTATAAGATGATTCGACTCTTGATGACTTTCGGGGCGGACCTCCACGTCAAGAACTGCGTAAGTCGTCAGATCATTCGTGGGCACCAATGGTTCTGCTTCCTAGTTTCCAGAATTTCCCAACTATTTGAAAGTATTATGTCCATGGTAATAACTTTTTGAGATACACTGATGGCTCAAATGTCTCTGTTTGCACAAGGAGAGGGTAAGAATTGGCATGAATTCAGGACACGGGGTCAAACACAGGGAAGACTAGAGATTCTGATCTGACCTTGGTGCCTAATAGTTCTTTGAAAGGTTGATCTTGAATGAAGGATGGTCAAAATGGCTTACCTTTAAAATACACATTGTGGGGCTGGAGAGATGGCTCAGCAGTTAGGAGCACAGGTTGCTCTTCCAGAGAACCTGAGTTCAATTTCTAGCAACCACATGCTGTCTCACAAACATCTATTATGGGATCTAATGTTCTCTTCTGGTGTGCAGGCATAACACTCATATACATAAAATACATAAATAAATATATAAAAAATCCACATTGGATTATTCCAACCTGCCTTGGTCATTCCTGGCTGAAGAGACCCCAAAGCAGGTAGAAATCTATGCACCAACTTTTGCCAAAATAGCTCCCAATTACCCAGAGCTGAAATTAATCAATATCAAATCTGGAGAATTCCAAATAGTCCTTTGCCCACAAGAATGTAAAATGTTGCCATTGCTTCGGGGAGTCACCGTGCTCTTTCTGAATTTAAAAACAAAAAACAAAAAACAAAAACTACCATTCATTTTTCCACTTTGACTTATATGCAAGTGTCTCAAACTAAATTCCTACATTATTTTAAGTCCCAATATGTTAATTAAACCTCATTTTTATGCAAGGAATGTAAGCAACTTTCCCTCTTGGCTCCAATTCCCAGATAAACATCATCTACCATAGCTGCAGAAGATAAGGGCTCCTTCCTTTCTTCCTTCCTTCCTTCCTTCCTTCCTTCCTTCTTCCTTCCTTTCTTCCTTCCTTCTTCCTTCCTTCCTTTCTTTCTTTTTACAAGCAATAAAAGACTATAAGAAGAAATGATTGGCATGTATAATAGTCACTAGGACCAGGCAGGTCACATAAATGATGTCAATGAGAGACTACTACGGTCTGTGTAGGAGCTCTTGATGGTGGCTCCTGTACCAGTACCTTGAGACATTGTAGATCACAAGTCTTTCCTGATTCATATCCATCCCCCCCCTCACCTGAGCAAAATCTAGTCTACATTGATTAGCATATCAAAGCTGCCAGTCTGCCACCTCTGGGATCAGGACCACTTCTGAGCTGAATACAGATAGAAGCACTTTGGACTTCTCATATGGAAGGAGGAGAATTGAGAAGTGGCCTGGTTTTAATATGTGTAAATATCCTGAGACATGTGCACAAGGGAGATCAAATTTCAGTCTGAAAATTATTTATTTGCTTCACTAACATCAATTTCAAAGAAAGTAAATTTTATAAGAAGCTCCAGTGAAAATTCTGAAACCTACAGAGCAGTCAGTAGCTGGGCAGCATCTGATTAGTTACTTATGGCTTGGTGGCAGTATACGACGTCCACCTTATGAACTCAGGAGCTGACTTCTAGATCCTTGATCTCAGGAGAGATAATACATCCTCGGAGCCCTTTCTGCAGGGTCCTAGAAATACCTACAGACATTTTGGAACCTCAACTTGACTTGAGGTGTTACGTTAGTACGTAGGGACCAAGGATTTTTTTTTTCCAATACCACTGATAGTTCTGTGGATGGTAGATGGAAAAACCAATAAAAGTAACATGAAAAACAGGAACAGGATAGTTTGAATAAACTGTATGTAGATCACTCATAGTAAAACCCATATACCCTGGTAATAGAGCTCATCAGCATAGGTGCAGAGAGTGCAAACTGACAGGTACCTCACCCCTGGAAGTCTAATTTCCCTTTCTTCTGTATAGGCTGGGAAGACCCCCATGGATCTGGTGTTGCACTGGCAGAATGGAACCAAAGCAATATTCGACAGCCTCAAGGAGAATGCCTACAAAAACTCTCGAATAGCTGCATTCTGAGAAAAGAGACTCAACAGGAGCTGTTCGCAGGCATTTTCAAAGCATTTCCCAACAGAAGAGCAGCCAGCAATAAAATCCAGCTTTGGTTTGTCAGCCAAATAGGGAGACATGCTTAAAGAAGCTTTGAGAGAGCACTCACTGGGTTATAGGTGTTAAAATATCCTCTAGTGATGTTAACCCTTCTTATTTATTCCTACTTATTTATTTATTTATTTATTTCCTAGCACTGGTATTCATACTTTCACGAGCATCATTTTGGGGGTTGCAAGACTTAATCTGTACGAAACATTCAGAGTCTTCCCATAGCTCTTAGACAGTGTGGGTGAATGGTGTCTAATTGCACCCCTTTGTGTTCTCACTTGCATACAGCTATTCAGGGTATTTTTAAAAGGCAAGGGTTGATCTCCGCAACCCTTCTGTGAATTCTCACTGCTGATATCCGAATGAAACAACAGAAGGCATACAGTAATGCAGAAGGGAATGGAAGCAGTTCTGCAGAACCGGCGCTGAGGCTCGCCACTCACTGCCCACAGGTTTGGTTTGGTTTGGTTGTTTACCAGAACGCACATCGTCCCAAGGTGAAGGCAACGTCATGAGTGTGTACGTAGGGAGATGGAGGGAGTTGGCAATGGGGCCACGATGAACTGAGTTCGATGAAAGAAAAAGTCAAAAGGACACGCACTGTAAATGTATAAATGTATATTGTGTTGTATGTATATTTTATATTCATAATAAATGCAAACTGACTCTTGGCTGTGTTTTAAGTTTTTTGTCAGTTCAGTGGTAGGGATTTCTCATATAAAAGGGGCCCATCTAGGAAGGGGCTCATTTGTCAGCGGTTTCCAACTTTTTCAGATTAGAAATCTCAGGGGATAGAAAGATGGCTCAGTGGTTAGGAGCACTGAAGGTCTGAGTTCAGTTCCCAGAAGCACATGAGGACTCGCAGCAATCCATAAGGAGGGTGGCAGATCTAATGCTCTTTTCGGACTTCATAGGTACCAGGCACGCATGTGGTGCACATACATACATGCAGTAAAACACTCATGCACATTAGAGTAAAGTAAATCTAAAAGAAAAAAAAAAGTAATAAGAAATGGAGGAGCCAGGCAGTGTTGGCGCACGCCTTTAATCCCAGCAGTTGAGAGGCAGAGACAGGTGGATTTCTGAGTTCGAGGCCAGCCTGGTCTACAGAGTGAGTTCCAGGACAGCCAGGGCTACACAGAGAAACCCTGTCTCAAAAAAAAAAAAAAAAACAAAAAAACAAAAAAACAAAACAAACAAAACAAAAAAAAAAGAGAGAGAGAGAAAGAAAGAAAGAAAAAAAGAAAGAAGGACAGGAAGGAAGGAAAGAAGGAAGAAAGAAAGAAAGAAAGAAAGAAAGAAACAAAGAAAGAAACAAAGAAAAGAAAAAAAAAAAAAAGAAAAGAAATGGAAGAGAAAGAGGAGGAAGAGCCCCATAAAGAAATATCTTGTAGAAACCACAGTCTCTTGTGGAGTGACAGATCACTCAAGGATCTTGATAAACTGAAGAATTGCCCTCAGTTGGTCTCAAGTGGGGAGCGGGCCGCAGTGAATCTGCATTTCTGACTAGCTCCTGCCACTGAATTAGGATACAAAAAAACCCCTCCCAAACAAACAAACAAACAAACAAACAAAAATCCAAACTGTTGTTGTTTTGCTCCAATGATGTGGAAAAAGAGACCTCTGGTGGGAAGAATGGTTACTGCAGGTTAAAGAAGCAATTCTTAAGTTCTCATCTGGGCTTCTTGACTCACTAATTAGGGGCCTATCAATCGCTGTATTGTGGACAGGCGCTGACAGGATCAAAGGCCCCCCAGGAGAGAACATTCTGGGTCAATGGCTTTTGACCTCCAGCAGGAAAAGGTTTGTTGCCAAATGTTGAGTGGAGGTACTAAAGACCTCTGGTGAGAAAAAGGTTGTCTCTGAGCACCCGGAGCAGACAAGTATAAAGAAATAAGGATAAATAAATATATAAGATCAGGAGCAGACAAGTATAAAAATAAGGATAAATCAATATATAAGATCAGTCTATTGTAGGCCCAGTGAACTGGGGAATACTGTCTCTGAGCATCTAAGATGTGGAGGCCTATATATGATGGAGATGGGGGCAGTTACGATATTTTTTTGGAGGTGGTAAGATTGAGGGACATTCTGAAAAAAGAACAAGGGTTATTCCAGCCTAGAGTTCTGCAGGCAACAGGAGAGCGTGGACAAGCTCAAGGATGTGAGGAATGTTTGGAACTTGGGACACACAGTCTGAGGAAGACTCAGGTGGAGCTCCAGCACTGTGGACCTCCTGAAACTCACACCACGCAGGACTGCGCTCACGAACTTCTTTCTATCGTGCCTCCACCACTCTGTGCGAGAGCACAGGCACGATCTGTAACCAAGGCATTCTCCAACCACGCGGCCACAGACACATATGGCTTGGGCAGACGACCAGAAATGTTTTGGGCCCCTTTCTTTTTGTCCCCCTCTCACTTCAAGAACGGAACGGCAGATTCATTCTCTCAGTTCTTTTCCTCTGCAATTCCATAGCATCCCTCCTTGGCCACCTGGTCAGAGATCTAAGTCAGCGGTTCTCACCCTTCCTAATGCCGCCACCCTTCAGTACAATTCCTCATGTTGTGGTGATTCCCAACCAAAAAATTATTTCACTGTTACTTCATAACTATAATTTTGCTGTTACGAATCATAATGTGTTTTCCTATAGTGTAGTTGACTCCTGTGAAAGAGTTATTCCACACCAAGCGGCCACGACCCACAGGTTGAGAACCACTCATCTAAGGTCTGGGAATCCAGTAAATGTTTCCAACACAGACAGTATTTCTCTTGCTCATGTCGCTATCTGCCTGGTATAATGTGGACATGATAGTATCTGACCAGGGTGTCTTATTTGAGCCTCTTTGCCCCCCCAAAGAGCTGGGGGCTAAATGGAGAAAAGACTTTAAAATAAGCTTTGCACTGTCACATTTAAACATTTGTACTAATAAGGAAGTAGAGGGCATGGGAGACAGCGTAGAATGAATGCAGGTAGTTAGAGGTTGGCTCAGACTATGGCTCTATCTTTGTGAGTGGAAAAAGAGAAATAGCTGAGGGGGAAAGTTCCATTTCTATCACACAGATAGGTCTCTGAATCCTGTCTCCCCCTGAACCAACTCTTTGCTTATGGTCTTTTATCTTGTGTTATTTTTCTCACGGAAGGACATAGCTCACAATGGAGAGTTCTGGAGGTTATTTTTGACTTTATTTTCATTCAGAGCTTTTGATTGTGACCAAGTTTTATCAAACTTGCTTCTTGTCTGCTCTGTAATCTGTGCCCTCCAATCTAGGCAAAGCCTGCAACATCAGGATTGTTCAAACATCCCTCTTTGAAAAAAAAGGCTGTCAGTCTGTCTGTGTCTGTGTGTATATATGAGAGAGAGAGAGAGAGAGAGAGAGAGAGAGAGAGAGAGAGAGAGAGAGAGAGAGAGAGAGAGAGAGAGGGGGAGGGGCAGGGAGAGGGAGAGAGGGAGGGGGAGAAAGAGAGAGGAAGGGAGGGAGGGGGAGAATGTGTGTACCATGTGTGTTCAGGAACCCAGAAGGCCAGAGGCCAGAAGAGGGCGTGGGATTCCCTGGAACTGGAGTTACAAGGTTCGAGCCATCCAATGTGGGTGCTAGGAACTGAACTCAGGTCCTCTGGAGATGAAGCAAGTGCTCTTAAGTGCTGAGACCCTTTCCAGCTCCACCTCTACTCTGTTTTTAGTTGTGGCCAGAAGTTTCCTAAAATCCAAACCAGGTCCAGCCAGCCTCCTCTTTCAAATCTTTCAGTAGTGTCCCATTTCTCTTGGCATCACATGCAAACTCCTTAAGATATTTTTATTATTTTCAGCTCTGGGGATTAAACCCAAAGCTTCATGGACACAGGCAAGTGCCCCGGCCTGAGCTGTGCAGCACCCCGCCGCCCCTCGGTGCTCAGCATCCCGCCGCCCCTTGGTGCTCCCATGCCCTGCTCTGTTTTCTTTTGTTGCTTTCTTTGTAGCAGGATCTCCCTAAACTGACCTGAATGGCTTTGAACTCACTCTGTAGTTTAGACAATCCTTAAGTTTGTGACCCTCTTACTTTGGTGTCCTGAATAGCTGGACCCCAGGCCTGTGCTTCCAGACCTGGATCAGGAATCCATTTTCTAACACCAATGACTAGTAAAGTCTGGCATTTTCATGTCTGTTGAGTGCTTTTTGATCTTTATTTGCTCTATTTTTTTTTTTTAATGAAGTTGGTCCCTCTTGCAATGAGAATCTTATACAAGTGTTTTTTAATTTTCTGAGGGCACACTCTACAGAGGGGAAATAGGACAGGATGAAAGAGGGAAGGATGTGGTCTCTGGAGAGAGCTAGCCTCCGCTAAGCCCTTGATCTGTTCAGGCTCTGGCCCCAGGCTAACCTCAGTGTAGTGAGATTTCCTAGGCATTGTAGGATAATGCTTTGGGGGAAGGCTATTTCTTAGTACCCAACATCTGAAACACCTGTAGGGTAGGTTCGCAATCCTGGGAAAGGGATCTAGACAGACACTGGCAGTATTTGTCATCGTGTTGTGTTTGAGACAAGATCTGACTATGTAGCCTAGCTGGTTTTGAACTCTGTGTTGCCCTAAATAAAGTCATGATTGACCTTCCAAGCTTCTTGAATGCTGGGATTACAGGCATGCAGCACCCACCATTGCTGGATGTTTACTCTTGAAAACAACTCAGGAATGATGATTCCAATCTCTCTCAAAGATAATTTGAAGGTGACTTTCCTAGATTGTATTGTTTCCAGCAGAATATTCTAATTTCATAGTGCTAGTGACTAAACTCACGATTCCTTGTCAGTAGTGAACCACAATCCTAGCTTCTAACACATTTTCATAGAAATCAATTGACATTTAATTTTCTAGTTTCAATGATCATACTTGAGTCTATTTCAACCTAAGATCTTTTTAAAATCTATATTTTGTCTTTTCACTTGTTTTAGAGATGGGTCTTGTGTAGTCCAGGCTGGCCTTAAACTTGCTTATGTACCTGCGAACATTGGTGAACCACTGATTCTCTTTTTCCCACCAAGTTCTAGGTAAGGATTACAGGTTCACATCGCCTCCTGGCTTACTGTTTTTCTGTGCTATTTTACAAATTCAGCTCACTTTTTTTTTTTTTTTTTTTTTGAGACAAGATTTCTCTGTGTAGCCCTGGCTGTCCTGGTACTCACTCTGTAGACCAGGCTGGCCTTGAACCCAGAAATCCGCCTGCCTCTGCCTCCCAAGTGCTGGGATTAAAGGCATGCGCCACCTCAGCTTAAATTTAAATCTTCAAACCACCTGAATTTACTGTGATTGTGTACTGGTGTAATAGCAATCTTAGTTTTTTTTCTCTTCTCCTAAAAGGATAAGCGTAGATAGTGAATGGATACTTTCTATGGCAGGCCCTGCTCTAATGCGTCTATGAATATTGATTATTTAACGTTGGCAGTAATGCCATTTGTAAGGAAAAAGATGACATGAGGTAGAGGGAGATTACAGAGTTTGTCTCCGGTCTATGTACTTTGTAACACACTGTACTAATTTCCCCAGAGAACCAGATGTCCCAGTATCCCAAACTGGGATACAACTGGGGTGTGAGCCTGCGCTCTCTACTCACTCTCTGACTATTCTCAATGTCTCATTAGGAAGTAGAAGTGAATGCCTGTGTGTGCTCAGTCGACTTTTCTTTATGAAGACCTAGGTCCTCAGCCCACAGGATGCTGACACTCACAGTGCAGGGTGTTTTCCCATCTCAATTAAAGAGTCTAATTACTCTCAGTCAGCGCACGGACTGTCTCCCAGTGATGCTAGATCCTGTCAAGTTGACCACTGATGTTCATGATCACAAAGTACACACGTTATTTTTTATCCACTCATCTACTGATGTCTAGGCTGGTTTTCTGTGAATAGTATTCAGTGAACAGTCACCGATGCTTGATTTTACAGTCATCATTATGCTTTACATGAGTGTGCACAAATCCCACAGATGCACCTATATAATATTCTCCCACTATTCTTGCCTCTTTCATTGTAGTTAGCCTCAAACTTGTGAACTTTCTGCTTCAGCCATAATTGGGAACCACTACACATAATACTTGTCAAGGATTTTCATTGCTATGTATAAAATGAAGAATAGATACTGGTTTTTATCACGTCATTTTTGCCATCTATTTGAATATTAATTTCTCTTATTTCTACTACTACGGGGGGGGGGAAGCATTAAAAAGAATTGAGACAACCTTACAATCCTGGACTAAAGCTTCACTGACCTAACAATGTGCTTACTTGTTGGTATGTGATCTCAGCACCTACGCCTGTGAAACTAGCATAGCACTCTTTTAAACACCTGCTTTTCCCATCTTTAGAACACTGGCCATCTTTTTTCCTTCAGTTAATTCCACATCCTTGGGGTCCTTACATCAATATGTACATAAATATAGATAGTTACAGAAATGGCTATCTACTCAGTCTAATGAACTTGTTATTGAAAATTATTTCCAAAGGATTTTTTTTCTTTTTGAGCCAAATGCTTTAAACTATAGCAACTAGGAAATTCACTATTAGCTATTGAGTGATTTCTAACTAAAGGGAAGAATATATCTTAAGGACAACTTCAATGCAGGAGGGAGAAAATCAAGGGGACAAGTAAGTCTTATGAGCATCCTTTTGCTTTACAAGTTGAAGAGCCCTTTAGGAAAGCTTCAATTCAAGCAGTACATAAAAGAAGAGCTTAAAAAATAATCAGTTGGCTAAAGTCACCCCCATAACAGGGCTTAAGTTTTCAAAATGACTACTTTTTTCGGATACTAAAATTTAAAAATCTATATGTACCAAGTAGAAAAACATTAATTTATTAGTTTTCAATGTCTTACAATACTGAGACATCATTTCAGTGTACCTACTGTTATTTATTACTCACATGAAGGATAAAATAGTTTTTTCTCTTAAAGTATATCTAAATTAATTAAACTGCTAGTCTTTAAAAAAATGCTTCGCTGGGTTTTATTTGCTGTTTTAATGGTCTGAATATAAAGCTGTTTTTATAGACTGTTGGTTTCTAGTTTAATGAAAATATCAACTCAGCAGAGTTTTATTTTTGCAGTGACTGCCGAACTATGAAGAGGAGGGGCAGTGTGACGGAGACTCAGGATCCATTTCAGCCCTCACATTTAGCTTTCTTGCATGCTGGAAGAGATTCATCATCCGCTTCTGATGACCGGGGTTTCTTCACTGTAGAAATAATTCCAAAAGCAGTTTTTCTAGTTTCTGTAAAATAGAAATCACACTTAATAAAGATAAAACACAGTTTTACTTATTTCTGTTTTTTGAGACAGGATCTCACTATGTAGCCCAGGCTGGCCCTGAACTCCTTACACAGTCCAGCAAACTCTGATCCTTCTGCCTTAGTTTCCTAAGAGCCGAGATTACAGGGGCTGGTTTAGCCAGCATTACCCCATTTTCTTTGGCCTATAGCCTGGTAAATAAGAAAACCACAGAGAGCTCTCACGGGTACAGATGCCTTTTATGACCAGTATTTTTACCATCTAGTTCATTCCTAAGGATTTCTTCTTAGATGAGCTGCAGAGCAAGGATTCTCCATTGCTCTCTCCATGTCATCTGATACAGTCAGAACCAGCCATAGGCACTGGCCTAGCAACTGCTTTCTGTATGATAAAAAGACGGAGGAATGCCAAGCACGGGTGCAGGAGTCACTTGCACTGCTCCCACAGCAGAGGCTGTGCTGAGCTCACTCTACAGCACACGCCATCATTCTCACTAACTAGGCTACCAATGTACTTCTGTACTGACCAACAGTGGCCTGGTGTACAGCAGCCATTGTCATGCTTGCTGACAGAACACATAGCATCAAGCTCATATTTGTCAATCCTTATGTATGCTAATAATGAAGGGAAAAAGAGGGATTGTTCTGTATGCTCCAGTCAATTTGGCAGCAGAGTTGAACTTAAATTTTGACAGCATGTCTTAAGCAGATGTTAACAGGCCAGGCACTGTCACAGTATGTAAGATCCTTAGCAGTGTAAATGCTGGGTAAGTATACTTCAAACAGACATATTAGAATGAAGGCACACAGGACAATCACCTGCCTGATGAACTAAGGAGCACACTGAAAAGTGATGCTCAGAGGAAGGGCACAGTGATGAGGAAGGAGGAAGAGCAGTGCTGCAGGAGGTGTGGGTTCTGCCTCAGTGTGGGCCTCACATTCCACTCTGGCACACAAACCGTACATGTGCAGACCATGGAAGAAGTTCAGGAGTCAGAGGAACTGTCTCAGGAACAAGGGGACTAATGGGAGGTGGTGTGAGAGAGTATGCCCAGAAGGTCTGGGGCTAGGAAGGGAATCTGCACAAAGAGGTCTAATGGGGGTGTGGGGAGTATAATTAATATGCATGAGGGGGACTAAGAGCTGTAAGGGGTGTTAAGCGGCACGGAATATGCCCAAGAGACTAATAGGGTGAAAAGGGAGGAGGCAGAGGTATGGAGGGGTATATGCTCAAAGCACATTTATTAGAGTTGCAAAAAATTACCTTATGTTACCTAGTATAATATATTTACATAACCAATGACTGCCCCCCCCCGCCCCGACCCCTTAGGAAAAACTTACCCAAGATACATAAAAGCAGATACATGATCATGTAAACCAAAACAAGAAACATTCTGAGTTATAATAAAAACAAAAGTTATAGATTGAGCTTAGATAGCTGGATGTTTCTGTTTTTCTACTTAATGGTTTGATGTTTTTGTTTCTTTTCTGTTGTTATAAAATACTGATAAGAGCAAATCATAGAGCAATCGGTTTATTTCAGTCCACAGCGCAAGGGACTCACAGTGTGAGTCCATCATGGTAGGGAGCTCAGGGGCAGAGGAGCCTGAAGCAGCTGGCCACATCACATTCCCAACTAAGGAGCACACGTTTGAGTGCCGGTGCTCAACTTGCTTTCTCTATTTTATGCAATCCAAGATCCCTCCCAGGGAGTAGGGTCTTCTCACATCCACTAGCCAAACCTCACATTCTCAGGGGCTCATTGTAAATTAGATAACCCCTCACAGGTGATTCTAGAACGAGATGGTTCTAGATCATGTCAAAGTAACACTCCTATTCCCACTTCTGTTTCTGAAACTTATTTTTTTGTTTTAGCAGGGAAAAAGACCATGCAGAGAGAAGCAGGAGGTTGTCAAAAGCCTCAGAAAATATGGGCAAGGAACAGTGTGTAGTTTGAAAGAACACATTCAATAATCACTCTGTAATGTAAACTACATTCAATGCACATACTCCAGAATGTAAGGCCTGAAGTGAGGACAAGGAACAGTGTATGTTAGAACTGGTTGAGAAGAGGCCCTTTGGGGAACGACGTAGGGAGGATAGTAGAGCACATACATGCCAATTATTTGATGATAACCTGCCTCTAACAAGACCATTCAGAGTTTACTATAAACAAGAACAAGCTCACCTCCATGGAGAAATACGGCTCGGCAATTTGTGGACACGGCAGCCTTGCCTTCACTTTCAGACAGCCCAAACAGCAGCCCTCTGATAGGATCATTAAAGACTTCAACCCAGAGTCAGCCAAGGATATGAGACAACACAAACACAAACACAAACACAAACACAAACGAAGGGCAGCTCACCAGCTTACAGCAGCAGACAGACTAACTCTACAGCAGTTCTTAACCCAACTGAGGCCTGCACCTGAGAAGTCTCATTTAACTCTATTTTATCCTGTACAGTCCCTTGTCTCTCTTTTCTGCTGCTTAATCCAAAAACCAGGAAAAGAAGAAGGCTACAACTGGTTATGACTGGCTTCTGAGGCTGCTGATCAGTAAACTTACAACTAAAGGTAAGAAAGCAGCAGGCTAAATTCGAATAGCACTTTTGATTACATTTTCTAAGGGAAAATTCTAGTTCAATGTGAAGGCTTCGACGGTAACGGCACCTGTCGGTAACTCTGTGGCCTAGGATGGATGCCAAGACCCACAAGATGAACTTGTCTTCTGATCAACACCCAATAGGAACACAGGTTTTAAACGGAGTACTGAGAGGATACAAGTTTGCCACATCATATGGTCCTCTTATTTCCAAAGGCTAAAAATAAGAAAAATGAAAAATAAAATGAGATGTTATCAACATTTTAATTATTTACAATAAGTAAGGTACAACTAAGTATCCAAAGATAAGTAAATTTCATAAATTAAGATTCCTACATTGTGATAAGTTTCTAAAAAAATATAATAAACCATATAAAGGATTGTTTACAAGGAAAAGGAAAAATAAAGTCACTTTATTCTAGTTAATTCACAAATGTAAACATACAAAACCTGAAGGCCAAATGAATGGGATATATTTGCAACTACCATGGGCAAATCAGTCAAAAGCACAAACAGGCCGTTCACCACACTGTCTGTCAGTTGTTCTAAAGTCGTAGTGAAGTTTTATAACTACAGGGACAAAGTGTTCCATGCTATGCTTACCCTCTCCGCAGCACTGGACAGAATCACATTCTATAAAACAGAAAGGGAGCAAATTAATCTTAGAAAAATAATAACACAATTGAAGAATTGTACAGAACAAATGACCAGTAACCCTGTTTTAACATTTAAGGCTGAAATACCAAGTTTTATTTTTGAAAGATAATGTAAATAATGAATGAGAAAGCATGGAAAGTTCCCATGTTACACTCAAGGCAGCCAATTAAAAAGCAGGATAAACTTTGTAAATAAATCTTAGTGAGGATGAATTAAAAGCTGTAGCTTTAATTCACTCAGAGATAGTCAACTATTATCTACAGGATCTTTTCATTGTGGCAAACCACCAATCCCTTATCAGAACCAGGGGCTTTTGGCACATCTTTCCTTCATATCTTATCCCCCTTGGGAGTTTTTACAAAATCTTGTAAAGCTCATTGAAACCAAAGAATTCAGTGTCTTGAGAATTTTCTGCTTAAGGCAAGGAATCGGTTGACAGGAGGGACACACAACTGAATGGCCAGAGGTAGAAAGCATCCTCGGTGCTGGAACTGTATACCTTTCCTTTGCAGATCTGCATCAAATTGAGGGCATTGGAGATTGTGTACCTTCTCATTGTTGCGTCTCTGATAGCAGGACCATAGACAAGTTCAAAGCCCAGGCCTCGCTCAATTGCCTTTACCAGAAATAAAGAAGACAAAGTGTAAACTGTCAAAGACAAGTACATTAATTACTTCCCTCTGAAGTCTCTCTCCACCTCCCTTCTCCCCCTCGATGCATGTCTCCAAATGGCAAGGGACTGGCTTAAACAAAGGCAGACCCACAGCTCTGCACCCCTTTCCAAAGTGAGAAAAACTGACATAAGCTCTGTCTACTTTATGACAGAGCTTATGTCAGTGTGGGAAGGTACCTATATAAACAAGAACTGCAGAGGCGAAGACAGCAAAGCCTGTGCAGTGTGGAGGCACACAGGACTACTACTCATACAACCCAAAGAAAAGGATGTGCTTCCCATCTGCAGGGAAACTGAGCCAAACAGAGAGTCAAGCAACTCGACCCAGGAATGAAGGAAAAGGAGACGAAGACCTGAAGGGCCTGAGGAACAAGAGCAGGGAACCTCACAGCTATGTAATTTACTACACAGAATTGAATAACTGAACGATGGCAGCCATGGCTAACAGAATGCTATGTGTGAATTACGGTGCTACTTAGAAAGGCATTGTGGCCGAGACTCACAGACACGTCCCCACCCCACGTTGTTTAACACTGTTTAAGGTTCAGTGAAAGCAAGGGGAAACATGAGGGGGTTTTAGGATGGAGTCAAGAATCAGACAGGAACTTCTAAAGTCATGTAGGTTATAGTGGTTCAGTGAACAAGTACAGGAAGGACAGCTGGCCCTGTCCAGGCAGGATGGTATCAGTCTCTGCCGGAGAGCTTCTATGCATCTCACTGCTCAGTGTCCAGGAGTGGAGGGACTGATCTCACAGACCTCAAGTCACCTAGAGGTATACAATGAAGGCTCCTTCTGTTCTCCTTCCTTGAAGTTTCTTTTTCCATGCTCCACCCCCACCTTTCTTTCATTTCGTCCTCTGGTCTTAAGGCCAGTAGCTTGTAGATTTTCCTACATCTTTTTCCCACTTAGAAGCCTCTGGTTTCTATTCCTTCTAGGAAGGGCATTTGCTGCAGCAATGCTGGCACTGCAATTACACATGCACCTCACTTCCTTGCCCAGCTTTTATCTCTTCACAGCTGGTGCAACAGCTCCTCCTTGTAATGCGAGGCCACGAGTGATACCGTTCACTGTGGAATATCTAGGAACTGGGATGAACTCAGTGAAGGAAATCCACAGGTAAAGAAAAACATCGCTTTGGTCGTTTCTACTTAACTCCTCAGCTATTTCTTTTGCCAAAATTAATTAGACACAGGAGCTCAATTCATATTTCCCTACCCTTCCGGCTGCAGACATAAACCATTGGGCAGTAGGACCATGGCAGGAATAAAGGATGTGAACAATATGGTGCTGGATGATCAGATTCCTCAGTGTTTCTAGTTGAGGGAATTTAAACTTTTAAACTTATATGGGAATTACAGCAAAATAAAAACTTCCTTTGAGAGAGGAATGGGGAAAATAGGATAGAAACGCCGGCTTATTTTCTCTCACATATGATTCTGGTCTTGGTACATTAATCAGGTTCACTTTAAAACTGCTAAGAAAACTCTTGAGAAAGAAATTAAAGATAATGTGGTATTGAAGTCTGTGAGTATTTCTTTCATAAAACTTTACCATTTTAGATGAATAAAATACAGTCATTACCTGGTCTTCTGCTCCTGAGAGCATTTTTATGTAAATTGCTGTAAGCTCATTGTATGATTGTTCATAATAATGTCTTCACAGAGAATGACAGAGCCTGCCTGATTGGCTTTTGTTCTCATGTCTGAACAGAAGTGCCTGAATAGGCAGATGATGAGGTTGTTTTTTCCTTCTTCTAAGAAATAACAGTCACAATGATGTCACTAAGGGCAGCATGTGACACTTGGATCAGGAGATACTTGTAATAAAATTCCGTGTATTAAAAACTTAAGCTAAGCTTTGGAGAAGGAAGAATGGAAACCAATAGTTTATTCCAGGGCAGCATGCTGATAGCTTGCCCTAAGAACCAGTGCCTCTGCTGAACTTAGGATAGACAACCTTCCAGTGTATCATTCATTCAGGTTTCATCACCTCCCAACTCACTGATCAAAGTCACATAAGGAAACAGTGAGTCTCCCTTGCATCTGCTCACACTGCCCTGCCCCTACTGCTGTAATCACTTTCAGTTTCTTCTTCCATGTTCTTCCAGTTTCATCACGTAAATATATAAACAACTGTGAACACGTGTCATGTTTTCTTTTCTCTTACCTAAAATGTGTCTTATCTTGCCTGATTTGAAAGCCTTTCCATGTCAGCATGTAAGTTCCATTTTCTTTTACAGCTGCCTTGTACTTATTAGAGGTGCAACAGGCACAGGATTTAGAAAGCCTTTAGTAATAGATGCAGGCTGTTTCAAATTATCAGCAGGAAAAACACTAGAGTGGGACAGCTGGGTACTGTGAGCTGAATTGTGTCTCCATCCATAAGAGATATGTTCCACTGCTAACCTGCAGTATCTCAGACTGTAACGTTCATTGGAGATAGGGTCAGTGCAGGTGTGATCCAATGAGGTGACGACACACAGGGAAAACATGTTTACGCCAAAGATAGAGAATGGCATTACTGTGGTCAACAAATCATCAGCCAGGACGACTCAAATTAAGGTTCCTTGTAGATTGTGAAAGCACAGCCTGCTCACACCTTGATTTCAGCCATGCCATACTCGGAATGGGTACCGTCTCCCCTAAGCCTATGTGTGGGTTGTACTGGAGAGCTTATCTAGAGGAAGGTGCAACTGAGGCTTTAGACCGCCCTGCTTCCTGTCCCTTATCGTATCTCTGTTCTGGCCACCTTGCTGTCGTCACCAAGTAGCTGCCTGCTGCCTCACCTGCCCAACCATGATGGGCTGAGTGCCCACAATCTGTGAACCAACACAGATAGATCCTTCTTCTATTACATTGCTTCTGTTACACTCCAGCAAGGAAAAGAACTGATACAAACTGCAAGGGGGGAAGGAATGTCTTTTGGCCCATGCTACTGAAGATAATGTCAGGACTCTGGCTTTATCCTTTATTTCTCTCAATTTTCTGCCATTACGAAGTGACAACTGTTGTTTTATTAAAATTTAAATGTGTGTATGGTGTGCAAGAACCACACAGGTTTTACCATGATGTACTTACTGTCTTGGTATACCTATAGAATATATATAATACCTATGTCATACAATTTGCTGAAATGAAAATATAGTCACCTGTTTCTACTCTCCTCTCTCTAATGAAAGTAAGTGAATAAATGAACAGGGCTTTTCTGCTTCCAGGCCTGCTCACGCTGCTCCTATGCCAGATGAAGACTGAAATGGAGTCTTGTGCAGCCTTCCTGTCCATACCTCATCTAGCTTTTATTAAACAACATATTTTACGTAAAATGTTCATACCAGAATTTTTTAAAAGATAGATACCATTAAATATTGTATATCTTTCCTGTCAAATTTTAAAAATTTTCAGAATTCTTAAATGGAAAATGTAGGTGGGAATCATGCCAGGAATATTAAACACTAAACAGCAACTTTTCTTCAAAGGAGAAGTGGCGGGTAGTGCATTGTGCCTGCCCAACACTGATAACTACCTAATGACTAACAACAAGCAGCTTGGCCACGGGGAATCACATGTTGTGCACCGCTCCTTTCCACATTCTGACTACTACATGCCATTGTTTCTTCTCAGTCAAGGACACAAAACTATGCATAAGCTCATTCAGGCAAATTTATGTCTAGAAAATAGGTTTCCTAGTTATCAATGTGAAAATATTGTTAAATATAACAAAAAATATGGACAGTGGGCTGCACTATTTAATTCTAGGAATGTTGTTTTGTGGAAAGCATTGGCAGTCTGAGGCTGATAGAAAGTAGAGCCAAACTTTTAAGACAGAGATTGCTTTTTGAAGACAGGAAAAATAAATATACGAGGCCAACAAGATGATCATAGACTTGAGTCCTTTGTACCTAATGGGAGTTAAGTACCAAGTGCTTGGGAGCTGCTCCCATGTCTGGACCATGAAGGTCTTACCTGACAGGCAGCAAGCGCAGCTGAGGCCTGTGAGTGACGCTGGATGGCTTGGCAGCCTTTATTTGAAAAGTGAGCTGTTGCATACCATAGACTCAACTCTGAGGTGTGGTGACGGGGGAGGGGGGGGGTTATTTAGAAGTGTCACACTGACCTGGTTGGGTTCAGGTTCAGCAGCAGGCTCAGAGGAGCTGTTAGATGGTTTTCTCTATACAGTGCTGGCACTTTTCAAAAACTATCTTAGCAGTATACACTTAGGGTTAGAACATAAGTCATCTTACATTTTCCACACCAAACGGACAATTCACCCCCCTCATTGTTGTCCTTAACCCTCAGGATCAAGCAGAAATTCCGCAGGAGAAAAGGGAGACAAAGATTGAAGAAGATACGATTCTACAACAGGTAAAGAGTAAGGCAACCGTCCACTTTAAGAATAATAGTTGAATCCTGATAGAAGTCAACATGGGGTTCGGAATACCCGCTAAACTTTTTTTCTGGGATAACAGTTTTTGATAACATAACTGAGTTCTGGAAGTCACTATGTTAAATCCTATTTTTAGGTTCTGGCCAGCAACGCCAATAGTTCCAGCTGCACTGACCTCATAACTATCAAAGCAGTTACTGGTGTGAGGCAATGGCATCTTTCTACCATGGAAACGGGGTGGGGTGAGTGGTGGAGCTGGCTATAAGGCTTAGAAGGCAAGACGGCAGATGAAAGATGAAGGTATAGGAGAAAGAGAAAATCACAGATTAGAATAATGAGAAAATGTCAAGAGGGAGAAAAAAAAAAATCCCTGGACACATGGCTATGCCATTGTAACAGTTCTTCTGGGAGCCAGTATGGCTCATTGCACACTGTAATCTCACTCACCACTCCCTGGTGACTGGACACCATTTCCTTTTGTATCTCAAGGACTCTCTATCTTTTCCTTTTCTCTTCCATCTTAGTATCAATATTGAGGTTTTAAGTATTTCTCATTATTAAATATCGAGTTGAGAAATATTTTTTCATAAATTTTAGTTCCTAAGCTTTTCAAAACACATCTCAATAGTTAACTGACTTCTTTCTTGTTTTTATGGGACTAGGTCTAAGTGTGCTGCTGCTGGTCTTGAACTTCTGGCTTAAGTGCCTCTTAAGTAGCTTGGAGTGCCAACACACTCAGCTCAGATAGTTTCCTTTCGTGTGTGTGTGTGTGTGTGTGTGTGTGTGTGTGTGTGTGTGCTCTCATATGTGCATTTGTGTATGCATGGCATGTACGGGAGCAGAGGTGTCTTCCTCAGTCGCTCTTTACATTATCTACTGGGGCGGCCTCACACCTGACCCCAGAGCTGCCTAACTCAGTCTAGTTAGTCAGATTAAAGCAGTTTGCCATGCTGCCTGGTGTTAACGTGGGTGCTGGAGATTTGAACTTAAAGAGCTTATGCTTGCACAGAAAGCACTTTATCTACGAGCCACCCTGTAGCTCCCACCTTACATACTTTCTATTTTAAGCTTGCTTTTTTCTTCTTGTGGTCACCTTAGAAAGCCAAAGTTCTCTTTTCTAAAACTGCTCCAATTACCAATTACCCAGGTTCTGGTTCCCTAAGAACATAGGTTTCTTCTGTTTCTTTTCTAATTGCAGACACAAGTTTCTACAGATCCAAGTTCATAACACAAAGAACAACACTTACCACATTAATAGGGGGTCTTTTGAAGTAAAATGGTAATTTTTCTGTTACAGTTATACAGACTAAATCCACATCTAAATGTGTACAAGCAACCTGCCAAGAAGAAAAAATAGATTAACAGAAAATTGGCACTTACTAGAATGAGAGCCATGGTCATACCCAGTACACAGAGACATAAATAGCATGGCCTCTTCTGCAGATGCCATGACAGCTCTGTGTTGAACGTAATGAGCCTATTACAAAGCCAGCTGTTTACTATTCTTTCAGCTGTGGCTTGGATGGTTTAATTCTCAAAAGTCAGGGCCTGAAGTCCCTCTCACTCAAAGTTTTTATACATGAACGAGTTGGTTAGTTAGGATCATTGTCTAGAATAGTACTTTGAATCATTCCAGAGAGCAAAGGTAACTGTTCTGAAATCCGAGGAACTGGAAGGCCAGGAGGCATGCATGCATAGTGCATTTCTCCACCAGTCATTTTCCTGAGCATCTTTCTGCCAGAATTATCCAGGCTTGTAGTTCCAACCAGACTATTCTGTGGCTAAGAAACAGCCCGGCATGGCTGATGGCCTTGTCTTCATGTACTCACAGAATAGTTCAACAGAGGTCAAGCAGAGCTGAGAGGAATCAAATGACAGTGCACTTTATCATTGTTTGTTCAGCCATTCTCCACACTCACCTCTAAGAGTTTGGAAAGTACTTGTATAAACCACATAAGAAATAAAAGACACTGTCAATAGGACAAAACAGCAACCAACAAATTGGGAAAAGATCTTTACCAACCCTATATCTGATAGAGGGCTAATACCCAATGTATACAAAGAACTCAAGAAGTTAGACTCCAGAGAACCAAATAACCCTATTAAAAAATGGGGCATAGAGCTAAACAAAGAATTCTCTACTGATGAACACCAAATGGCTGAGAAACACCTAAAGAAATGTTCAACATCCTTAGTCATCAGGGAAATGCAAATCAAAACAACTCTGAGATTCCACCTCACACCAGTGAGATTGGCTAGGATAAAAGACTCAGGTGACAGCAGATGCTGGAGAGGCTGCGGAGAAATAGGAACACTCCTTCATTGCTGGTGGGATTGCAAACTGGTACAACCACTCTGGAAATCAGTGTGGCGGTTCCTCCGGAAATTGGACATAGTTCTACCAGAAGACCCAGCCATACCACTCCTGGGCATATACCAACAAGATGCTCCATCATGTAATAAGGACACATGCTTCACCATGTTCATAGCAGCCTTATTTATAATAGCCAGAAACTGGAAACAACCCAGATGTCCCTCAACAGAGGAATAGATACAGAAAGTGTGGTACATCTACACAATGGAGTACTACTCAGCTATAAAAAACAATGAATTTTTAAAATTCTTAGGGAAATGGATGGATCTGGAGAGTATCATCCTGAGTGAGGTAACCCAATCACAAAAGATCACACATGGTATGCATTCTCTGATAAGTGGTTATTAGCCCAGAAGGTTGGAATATAGGAAGAATGACCCACAAACCACAAGAAACTTAAGAAGAAGGAAGACCAAAAGGTGGACATTTCATTCCTTCTTAAAAAGGGGAACCAAACACACACAGAAGGAGTGGCAGAGATTAACTATGGAGCAGAGACTGAAGGAAGGACAAGCATATAGCTATCTCCTGAGAGGCTCTGACAATACCTGACTAATACAGATGTAGAGGCTCACAGCCATTCATTGAACTGAGTACACTGTCCCCAATGAAGGAGTTAGAGAAAGGTTCTATGGAGCTGAAGGGTTTGCAGCCCCTTAGGACGAACAATAATTACTAACTAGTACCCTCAGAGCTCCCAGGGACCCAACCACCAATCAAGGACTATACAGGGTGGGACTGAATGTTCTAGCAGCATGTGTATAGTAGAGGATTGCCAATTTGATCATCAATAGGAGGAA
>JADRCD010162239.1:0-11881 GCA_019843815.1 Montemys delectorum
ACAGAATCCTTATCCACCATTATCAGCCTGCAAGAAGGTCTAACTTCCAGGCATCACCTATAAGTTACATGTCTTCACAGTGGAGACCAGTACTTCTCATCTCCAACTGCAGAGATGCCTGGGATAGGAAAGAAAACTGGGTGGCTTGTGAAGGCCTCCTTGCTAATGGACTGAAAGAGAATATTATCAGCATAAATTTGAAAAGCTCTCAGTGAAATACATTGATGTGCAAATAGGGAGAATATGGAAGATGCCATCTAAGATCCCTTTTGGATAAATAACAATGAAAATATTGATTTAATTTGTTTACTACATGTGTCCTGGCATACTGATGGTAAACCAAGAGTCTCATGAGATCAGTTACAGTCAAGACTCAGAGACAGGGGAACTAATATGACCCTTTACTTTTGACTTTCCCCTGTTTTTTCTTTGTCTTTTGAGACAGCATCTCATACAGCTTATGCTAGCTGCAACTCTTAGTCTTCTTGCCTCCAACAACCAAGTACTGGGTTTCAAACTTGCACCACCTGACAACCAGCTAATCTTAAGTTGTTTTCCTGCTTTGTGGTAATTATTTTACCAATGACTTGCTAAGTCTCCTTTTGAAATGGAGGCTTTGGTTTAGATGGGAGTTCCACAGCAGGGAATAAAGGTCAAAAACATCAGATAGCTTTAGGTCCAAATATCTTCCTGCTTTACCAAGTATTACTGGGGAATGGTGGTTTTATTTGCAAACTTGACGTAATAGTGAATCTCCTTGGAAGAATCTGCCAATGAACTAGTGTCTAAATCAGGTTAGCCCATGGGATTGTCTGTAGGGAATTGTCTTGACTACACTAACTCAATGGGAAGACTGCATTCCCCACATTTGAGTACTGGATCATATAAGTATGCAGAGGGGTTGAATATAAGTAAGCATACATGCATTCATTTTTCTCTCTTCTCTGAACTATGGATGTGATGAGAGCAGATGCTTTAAAGACTCAGTCATTACTTCATTGTAAAGCTTTTTTGTCTGCAATAATTTATTAGCACTTGAATGTCATGTGTAATGATCAAGTCACTGCTGTTAATCCTTCAGTCTTCCTGTCATGAACAGTAATCAGCAACTCTGAGCTGAAGTGAACCTCTCTGTCCCCTCCCCACCTTTTCCTTTGTCAAGATATTTTTTTTCACAGCAACAGGCGTGAAGCTAAAATACTTTCTAGAGAACTTAGTCTAGTTTCGTAACTTCTTAGTGCAAGGATCTGTAAAATGGATATTATCTCACAGTATTGCTGTGAGGGTTAGATAATTTATTGTATGTTAGGGGCTCAAAATGATTCCTAGATAGTGTTGCTTTTGACATACAAGATATAATAGCTTATAAATTTATAGACTATGAGCACATGCTTGGGAATAAACCACTGCAATACGCATGAGCCACAATAATATTCCCCCCACCTGCCATCAGCCTAACTTAATCTGATAAATTCAACAAGGTTGTGCAATTTTAACAGCTAACATAAAATATCTACTGGAGAAAAAGCAGAACATGCTGAATAATCAAGCTTAATAAAGCAAATGAATGACACTTGTTGTATCATTATTCAGAGCCTGACTGAGTTGGATAAACACTGCAGATTGCAGAAGATTTACATGCCATATCAAAGCAGGAAGCAAGGTGACTGATGCTTAGATTCAGTCATGTTATCCTGAGTTTCTGTATTCTGGCCTCAAAGTAGATAATTTTAAAGTGCAATAAATAAGTTTAGCCAGTGCCTTCAGTTAGCCAAATTGTATCTAACTGTTTTAAGAACACTAGATGACAGTTCTTAGAGCCCTCAAAACCACCATGTTTATGCATGGTTTTCAGAGTGTTCCCTCAGAGCAGTTTTAGGCAAGTCTGGAAACTTGTTAGAAAGAATGTGGGGCCTTCTTTACAGATTTTTCTTAATAAATAAACCCAGGGTTACTTCACTGAGCAATGCAGAAGCTCGGATGTACTTTCATGCACAGAGTCCCTGCTGAAGCAGAAAGAAATTTAAATCTGAGTGCTATAGCCCACTAGCTGTGCAACCTCCCTCCAGCCTGCCAAACTGAGGTCAGTTGTAATCCAAGATATGACATAAGCAGTACTACTGAGAGATTGACACCAGTGACTCCATCATTGTGTGTGGCACACAAGTGCCAATAAAACACACTGCAGATTATAAAGCTACACAATGAAAACAATTTTAAAATTGTATCCTGTATGCAGAATAAATGCTACTCACCTTTTTAAATTGGTTTTCTCTTTTCTGTTTCCTTGGATAGTCTCAATGTTTCTTCCTGTTCCTCCTTTACTTATAGTAGAATAATTCCTGTGATTTAAATTGTTGAAATACAGCATTCTAGTCTAGTGGTCCAATTCCACTGCATTCCATACTTACATGATGGAGCAGCTCTAAAAGAGGAAGTATAATCTCTGTGGAAACTCTCAGGATTGCAGAGCAAAAAAGGGGAGGAGCTTTGGCCTCACGCCAGACTCCGTTTCATAGTGGGCTTCCTTCCATCTGTCTTCTGCCATTATTGTCTTTTCTCTTGTTCTACAAAGTGCTTTTCCATTTCCTTGCCGTAACTCTTGGTACATTTTTTGGTTTTGGTTTTGTTTGCTGGTTTTGTTTGCAAATACCGAAGTGGATAGCCACGAATTAGTGAGTAATTTGGATCTGTATAATTGATCCATTAAGAACCATGGATACAAAGAATTGAGGGGGCATCCCAGGCTGCATGATGATAGGAGAGTGTACAGATCACATGTGTGTCCTTGCCAGCTCTGGACTCCATGGTCTCCTATACCTTGGAGAAAATTCATTCAATAAATGGCTGGGGAGGGGGGTTCAGGCAAGAACTGACACAAGGATTTTAAACAAGTATGAATTGTCTAGATCCATTACCCCAAAACACAAACACAGTATCAAAATGGTTAAGAAAAAAGTTTTATCAAGATATATATTCCTAGAGCTGGAGAGATGGCTCAGTACTTGAGAGTGCTTACTATTCTTTCTGAGCACTATTTTGGTTTCCAGAACCCAAGATGAGCAGTTCAAAATTGCCTGTAACTATTCCGGAAGGGAGGCAATGCCCTCTTCTGGCCTACTGTGGGAACTCACATAAGCATCACACACACACACACACACACACACACACACACACACACACACACACACACACACTCATGCTTCTAAAAGTAACAAAGTAATATTTTAAAAAATACATATTCCTGAGCTGGAGAGATAGCTCAGTGGTTAAGAGCATTGACTGTTCTTCCAGAGGTCCTGAGTTCAATTCCCAGAAACCACATGGTATGGCTCACAACCATCTGTATTGGGATCCGATGCCTCCTTCTGGTCTGTCTGAAGACAGTGACAATGTACTCACATATATGAAAAAATAAATAAATATTTTTAAAAAATACGGATTCCTGGCTAGAGGGAACACTCAGTCTGATAAACTCTGCTTCCCTCATACAAGCTTGAGAACCTGAGTTTGAGCCTCAGCACTCGTTTATAAACATGTATAGGTGTATGTCTCTAGAGTGAGCTCTAAGAAGGGTGAGAAAGGTACATTCCTGCGGCTTTTTGTCCACCCAATCAGTATCGATCCTGCTGGATAGGCACCAAATTCAGTGGAAGACACTGTTGCAGAAAATAAAGTGAAGACTGAAAATACATTGACCTTTGGCTGCCAAACTCATGCACACACACACACACACACACACACACACACACACACACACACATAACTACAAAAAGAACAGGTTTGTAGGCCAGATGTGACAGTAAGTCCTGAAGTCCTGTAAGTCCTGAAATGTGGAGGCAGTAGGAGGAAGACCACTAGCCTGGGCTACATAGCAAAATCTCCATTGATACAACAGAGAAGCAAAACAGAAACAGTGGGCTACATAGCAAAATCTCCATTGATACAACAGAGAAGCAAAACAGAAACAGTGTTTATTTCTATGATACGGTACAATGAACTCTGGTTTGGAAACCCCTACTTATCTAAAGCTTGGGCTCTAACATGAAGTCTCTCATCCCACTTGTTAGTTTCAGAGAGAGGGACCTCACTACCAGGAGAAGCATGTCACCCTATGTTCACAAATATGGACTCTAGGCCAGAACTCCTTGTTCCTGGCTCTCGTAGAGAAAATCTTTCTTTATTGTTTTACACATACACACACACAAACACACACACACACACACACACACACACACACACACACACACACACTCCATGCTTATTTGATAGTCTTTACATTTCATGCAAAGCCCAAGGAAGCAGAAGTCAGACCTGTGTTCTCACCTTGTAATTTTTTAAGTAGTCCCTAAGTGGCGTATAGCATGGTCTTTAATAATCAGATACATACTCTGAGGGAAACTGGCAACCTAAAAGATATAGGGAGTGCTGCACCCTGAGGGGACAAGCAGACAGGCAGAGCTCTGATCTCAAAACTACTCAGGAAGCTGACTGCACTGACCTTCTCTGTCAAGCTCCATTTCCCACCCTCTCTTGTCTCCCAGAAGCCTTTGTGTTAGCCATGCCCTTTCATAACCACCTTTCAGCTTAAGTTCTCTAGGATTACAAAGTCAGCCTGTCCTTGGAAAATAATAAATTAAAATTATTATTAACAAAGACAACCAAAAACAAGCCTCTCATTTACCTCTTTATGATTCAGAATGAAATGTAAGAATATTTAGACAGTATTGGATCAGCAACGGTTCTCCCACTGGGAATGTGCATACAAAGGAAGTTCCAAGAAAACGTTCTCTAACATGTGACTAGGAAGAAAGAGACTTCATTAAAAATGGATCCCTGCTAACCAAGTGGCTCATTTTAAATAGTTTAAGGTTGGAGGACAGGTCTGAATTCTTACCCAGCTCTCTGTTATCTCTTGAGTCCCATGTGCATTGAGATACAATTTGAGCCTTGGCTGTTTAATCTGTGGTGAAGGCTTTCCAGTGGCAGAGCACACAGTGGAGACTGCAAATGTTCTGCCATCTATAGCAGACCGGGAAGACAGCACAACAAAATTACTGCACACTGTTGGGATTCATGTGGAAGGGAGCCTAACTCTCCCATATCCTACGGCTATCTGTATATGTGAGAAAGTTGTAGCATCCACACTCAGAAGGTAAAATCAGAAAGAAAAATGAATTCACTGGGGGTAGACCGAGAGCGCTTGTTCCCTGAAGGAATGAATTACCATGATATTGCCTCATATACTCCTTTTTGTGTCTCTGGTGATCAATGGAAACACAGCCTACTTATCGCTGCTTTTCTTAATTCACTGATCAGATTCAAGGTCATTGCTTAGCTTATGGGAAATATTTATGTTTACTGACAAGATGACACTGAATAACTTCTTTACCAGACAGTGCTTGAACTCTTTAAAAATAGCATCATGTTGGGCATCAGGGCTGGGGTGGCTGAGCCTCATTAAGACAGTCAGGAATTGTTCTGGCAGTTCAGTGGAACAGTGAGATCTAAAGCATGGTAGGGATGGGCCCTGCTGAGCTAACAGCAAGTGGGACCAATGGAGCTTTATGCAAGAAATCCTACTGTAAAAATGAAGGTACAAGAAAGGAGCAATCTGGCCTTTCAGCACAGGCCTTCAAATGGGGTTGGAAGTCAGAGAAAGTCAAGGGAAGAAGGCTCATTATAAAAATCTATACTCCTTGGGTGATGTTTCTATACACAACATCAGATGCATACAAATTTAATTAAATGTGTTCTCTCACCTCTAGCTATTTTTATACTAAATTCAAACTGCAGTAGGACAGGGAAAACTGTGGAATCAATTTAGAGGTGTTCTGCACTGAAGTGTGTGTTATGTAATGCTAGCTACCAGTAAGAGGCTGGCCCAGAAAACTCTTGTCACATAGTGCAGCTTATGGGCAGTGCAGGCTTCAGCAAGTTAAAGGGCAGGATGGGCCACTAGAGATCATCAGCTAGAAAAAGATAATAGTGTCCACAGCAGAGGTAAGGAGAGCTCCTAATGTTGGGTGACATGTCACATAATAACAAAAATATCCTTGTTCTTACTCTTTCTGCTCATGAAAATGTAGCAGGGTCCATACCTATGTTGAGTTGTGCAGCATGTTATTGCTTTAAGAAACCTTCCTTAGCAAGTTGTTATTCCTCTGTAATGCACAACAAATTTTATTTAAGAATTTCAAGGCCGAGCATGTAGCTATGTCATAGAGAAATTTCCTAGCATATGTAAGTCGCTGGTTTCAGTAGCCGGCATCACAGATAATATGACCCGAGATCTACAAAGAGAAAATAAGGACTGCATGAATTTGGCTCTTAGATTCCAGGTGCTGATCACTAATGTTTTCTCATAAAGATGCTCAAATAATTACAATGAAATGGAAAGGGGATGACAAAAGGAAAGAATGAATGGAAAGAGAGAGGAGAAGAGAGAAGGAAGCAAGCTGAGAGAGAGGGTGGCACATATATTAACACACTGAGATCTAGAATCAGCATCAGAAAGATGTAGAAGTCAATGGAGTTTGAAGAGGCATCTAGATTCATGAGCATGTAGAAGAAGAGAGCCAACAATACCAATAACACAGTTACTTGGTTGCTGAGCATGACCATGAAAAAGACTGAGGAAAAGTCATTCTAGAGCCTCTCACAGACATTGTAAGAGCACATCACTCCTCAGAACAGGACGAGCCAGCACCTGGGAGTGAAATCAAGACTGTGAAAGAAGAATGACTCTTTTAACAAGGACACAGAGGACAAGAACCAAGCCCAAGGATGGTTTTTAATTTAATTTTATTAATGAATATCCTGTACATATACTTTCCTCTTCCTTCTCTTATATTTATGAAAGCATCACTTTCTCAGTAAAGTTCCCTATTAGAAGCTTCTACTATTTAAAATATTCTCAATGCAAGTCAAGGGTAAGAGAAGTTATCTTAAAAGGCACTCATCTGGTGAAAAGATATGGTGTTTTGAAATATGTGAATATTTTCCCCAATCCAAGGATTAAAAAATGACTTAATTAAAAATGCTCAAGATTTGAATAAACACACCTTTTAAGAAAATATGTGAGTGTTTAAGATGTGAGGATGCCAGACATTATCATTACAATTTAATGTAGAAAAATCCTTGCTAGGATGTCTACATTGAGAAGATAAATCATGTAAAGCATTTTTGGTGCCTGTGTGCATGCAAGATATCCTACCTATGCTCTCCTGTGTGTACGCAAGCGTACATATGCATCCAAGTGTATGAGTCCACATTGAGGTCAGAGATGGATATCAGGTATCTTTCCTGGTTGCTCTCCACTTATCTTTTATATCTTTGGAAACAGATTCTTTAGCTGAACCCACTGCTTAGGGATTGGCTAGCCTACCCACCCATCTATCTCCTAGTGTCCAAGCATTTCATTCCGTTGCTATGATTACAGACATATGCTACCACTCCCAGATATTTAACTTGTGTTGGGGATTCACTGAGTTAGGGCCCTGCTTTTGGGTGGCAGGCACTTGGCTTACTAAGCCATTTCCCAGCTTCCATGCCAATGATTGACCAGCCATAGAAATGAGTGCCATTTTCATATTAGCTACATAATATACTAAACTTTGAAAAATTCTGGATGGTGGTGGTGGTGGTGGTGGTGGTTCTAAAAACTTGAAAAATAAGCTTCCTCCTATAAGAAATGAAACTGTACATCAATCACTGGTTGCTGTATCCATAATAGCTAAATAGTGGGAAAAAACTAGACTATTCATTAAGTAGAGAATGATAAGCATATGCTGATTAACATGTGAGAATATATATTACACAGTAACACAGTGAGCTATTGGCCCAATGATGCAGCTAGATCTCAAAAACATAACACAATACAGCTCAAGACTACTTTTTCTGTTTGTTATTTCAGCCACATAAGACCCTAGCAGGTACACAGGAGTGAAGCATCACAAAGATGTTGGTCTGAGAAGAGGGGGAATGAGAAGTCTGGGAGGAAGATTATGTTTAGGAAATTTTTGAAGAGATGGGCAGTGTTTACTGTGCTGTACCCATAGTTTAATGGAGGAGGGGGTTCTGGGTGAAGGTTAAACTTTACCAATATTCTACTTAAATCTTTGTACTTTTCAAGTATCAATTCCATTCTTACAGGACATGGATTGGAAAATAAACCAGAAACAAACATAAGTAGTAAGTTTATGATTTGCCACCATTACTTCGTGATAGAAGGATGGTTTAAATTATTGTCTAGCCAGCATTTGAAACATTGCATGTGGCTTTGATTGTGGGATTTTATAGTATCTCAGTTAACACCAATCATTTCTCTACTACTCTGTCTTTTGCAATGTTGTCTAACTGACTGACCAGGCAGGTATCTGCCTATATGAAGGTTGTTACAATATTTCCCATTAGTTTGTTTCAAATGTCCAATTCAGGAATGCAAAACCATCTTTGGTGCTGATCACGAGAATAAATACTTGTGTGTCTTTGAGGAAAATGAAGCCATATTCAACATACCACCAGGTGTCAGCCCCTTTTCTATAAAAGGAACAGCTTCATTTATCCACAACAGTTAAAAGTTCCCAGTAAAAAATTCTCTGGTTAACAGCGTTTGGCAGGAACTATTTGGGGTCTTTAAAGACAAATAGATGAGTTAATGAATTCTGATAAATACAGAAGCTATTAGTTGCCAGCTTTTGTAAATTGAGATTCATGATGAGATAAGAGCCCGGAGGTAAGGACAGTTGTGCCAGCTCCACGTTGGGAACCCTACAAACCTATTCATCTCTCCTTCTCCATGCTGTTAGTCCGATGACAGCAGCAGTTTGAGCAAGAATGAGAGAAACTTTGGTTTTCGTGCTGACTTGGACTTGTTAACTTTGCATTGACTCTTGGTTCACTGTATAGGCCTGCAATAGAGAGAAATGCAAACACCTTTAATGCTTCCCGCTAAGCAAGGAAAAGAGCTCACTAAAGCAATAAGTAAGAAAAAGGCCATGGATAGATTAGATGGACAACCACTGGGGAGGAACTGAGGGCACGATTTGTATCAATTCAATTTGTAACAGAGACCAACAGAGAGTTGAAGGTCAGCCTCTGGATTCAATCCCCTATGCAGGTACAGGTAGTTTGGGTGTGAGCTCCCCGGCCGCTTAACCTTTCATGTCTAAAATGCCTCATTTATAAAATGATTCTAATAATATCCCTAGCTCTTTGTGGTAAATGAAAATAAATTATACAACTTATCATTCTTTTTTCTAAAACTCACACATTTGTAGATATGTTAGCCTGCCTTCTTCATTCTCCCCAAATGTGCACTCATTTAATCGATCTACTATCCTCAACTTATGCAACTATCTAATTCTTTGAGATTTTTCATACAGCATGTTTTAATCATATTCTCTCTGTTTTCCCAGCTCTTCCAAGTTCCACCCTTTCTCTGCCTACCCCACTTTATATCATTTTTTTCTCTATCAAGTCCAGTTTGTGGTCTTGATGGACACCATCTTGGATGTGTGGCCTTCTACTAGATCATGGTCAACTTTATCAAAGGCTACACTCTTACAGAGAACCAGCTCCTTCTTTCAGTAGCTAACAGTTCCTCCTCTCTTCATGCCGGAATCTCATCTGGCTTGAGCTTTACATGTGTTTTGTGTATGTTGGTACCAGCACTGTGAATTCCTGTGCATAGCTACCCTACTGATCCCAGAAGGCACTGTTCCTTTGTAGTCCTCAGGCTCCCCTGGCTGTTAAACTACTTCCACCTCCTCTTCTGCAATAACACTTGAGCCTTGGGAAGAAGGGATTTCATTCAATCTTGTTGAGGCTGAAAACTCTTAAATAGTGTCTGACTCAAAATGCTCAGTAAATAGAACATTTGTTATTTATTTCTTATTTGCATTTTAAGACAGGGTCTCATGTAGCCCAGACTGGTCTCAAGATCACAGTATGGCATGAAATGACCTTGAACTTCTCATCTTCCTGACTCTGTCTCAGGAGTAATAACATTACAAGTATGGGCCACCATGCTTAGCACATATTCTTTTCTGACTATTATGGTATTAAAAAATTGAATTTAAAATTTTATGTTATGGGTGTTTTGCTTGCATATATGTTTGTGCACAAAGTGTATGCCTGATACCTTTGAAGACCAGAAGAAAGTATCCGTGCATCAGGAATTTGACCTACAGATAGTTGTGAGTCACCATTTTGGGTCCTGGGAATTCAACCTGGTTCCTCTGGAAGAGCAGGCAATGTTCTTAACCACTGAGGCACCTCTCCAGCAATCATGGTTTTCATCTTTACACTTAAAATGCAATAAAGTGATTTCAAGTTCATCGAAAATCTCAGCAAAAGATAAATATTTTGTTAAGATCTCTGCCCCTAAACTTCCCCATCATTGATACATATCAAGGTGGTTTTCAGATATGATTTTGACATTCATTTCTCTCTAGTCTGTGTCCTATCTATTCTCTTCACAATATTTTTCTTTTCCCTTCTTTCCTCTTTCTTCTTTCCTTCTTTCCTTCTTTCCTTCCTTCCTTCCTTCCTTCCTTCCTTCCTTTCTTCCTTCTTTCCTTCCTCTCTCTCTTTCCTTCTGCCTCTCTGTCATTCTGTCTTTGTTCCCTTTTATTTCATGTTTTTCAAAGTAAAATCTCTTAACTATAATTAAGTACATATATTGATTATTTTTGGAGTAGCTCTTGATGTCACATCTAAAATATCACTCCCATCCCACTGCCACTCAAGCTTGCTCTTGTTATCTGTAGACTTTATAGTTTCTCACTGTGTATTTAGATCCGTGATTCAGCTTTTGTGGAGTATGAAGTCTGTGTTCAGAATTGTCCCTTCTTCAATTGATACTAAACTGCTTTGGCTCCCTGAGAGGTGTGGGTTTAGTTCTTCAGTGAAGATCTTGTTGGGCTGTCTGTGCATGCTCATTCTCACCGCCTTGCTTACTTCACAGTAAGGCATGCAGTTGGGCAGGCATTGTGGCTGGCAGTAGTCCTCTGCCTTCTCTCTTTTGCATATCGTGCTGGTTATACTCTTCTATTCTTTCCAGCTAAATTTAAAATGATCCCATTGACAATCACAAATACCTTGCTGAGGATTTCCTAGGAGATCACTGAACCTGTAGATCATAATACGCTGAGCTGACATCAAGAACACTGTATAGCTGTTCAATGCTATAGCGTGTCTCCTTGGATTCAGTTCTCAATTCCTTCCTTCAGACTACTGTATTCTTCCTCATATACATCTTATAACCCAATATCAAGAGATTCAATCCTAATATTTTATTTTCTAAAGTACAAATATAATGGCATTATATTTTCAGCTTCAAATTCTACTTGTTTGTTTTTTACTATGTACAAAAGAAATTGACATTTGCGTAATAACTTTGCTCCCTGTGACTTTGCTAAAGTTGATTATTGATTCTTAAATTGTTGATTCTTTTGGTTTTATGACATGGTCTATTAATTCACAACAAACAGAGTTTGTGTGTGTGTGTGCGTGTGTGTGTGTGTGTGTGTGTGTGTGAATGTGTGTGCATAATTTATGAGATAAACATATTCATGCATGTCCTGTTAATTCTGACTGTACTTCCCAGACTGTGAGATTGTTCAAAGAGGCTGATGAGAAAGAACAGCCTTAACTGGTCTCATCAAGAAGCTTTTAGATTCTCAGCATGGTATATGATCCTAGGTATAGAGTTTCACTTGGGTTCCTTATCAAGTTGAAGAATTACTGTCCTTTCCAAAGTCTACAGAATGTACCACCAGTAGATGTCAAATTTTGTTTTAGTGTGTCTTTGTGTGTCTGTATGTGTCTCTGAGTGTATGTGTGTGTGTGTGTGTGTGTGTGTGTGTGTGTGTGTGTT
>JADRCD010162250.1:0-13412 GCA_019843815.1 Montemys delectorum
CAATAATAGCTAGCTGGGACATCAGCAGGTGACTGTGGAAGTTATGTCACCTATAGGAAAATGAGTGATCAGGAGCTCACTGTAAGCCAGACTCAGAAATACAAATATAAAATATGGCATGTTTGCGCGCTCTCTCTCTCTCTCTCTCTCTCTCATATCTCAGGTGTGTGAGAGAGATGAAGGTAGAAGGAGACCAGGTGGGGAAAACAAGAGTCTTAAAGAAAAGGGAGCAGAAATGAAGATAATGAGAGAAGCAAAATATTGCATGTTTTCTCTCATGTGATATATATATATATATGAAACATATATAATGTATATACATATTAATGTATGTAACATGAAAGTAGAAGGAGGAGAACTCAGGGGTGAGGAAGAGGACCAGCAAGAGACAGGAAAGAGAGATTGTAAGGGTAGTTGAGGGGAGGGATAAGAGCAAGGAACAGTGGTAGACATGTATGAACAGTCATACTAAAACAGGTTATCTTGCACTGGGCAGTGACTGCACATGCCTTTAATCCCAGCAGAGGTAGGTGGATTTCTGTGAGTTTGAAGCCACCCTAGTTCCAGGACTACAAAGCCAGTTCCAGGATAGCCAGGGCTACATAGAGCCTGTCTCAAAAAAAAAACAACAAATAAAAACATATTTCATACTAAGTTAAAAAATTGTTTGCTAGCTATTGGGACTGGAGAGATGGCTTAGTAGTTAACACTTGCTGATCTTCCAGAAGACTAACATCCACACTGGGCAACTTACCATTGCCCGTGACTCCAAATCGAAGGGATCTAATGTCTTCTTCTGGTCTCTTCAGATACTTGCACACATGTACACACACACACATGTATACACATGCATACACATAACTTTTTAAAAACTAGTTAGGTATGCATCTGTCTGCACAGAGAGATAGTTGATAGATTTACAGACTGATGTTTGCTTTTTTCTCTTCTCATGCCTTGTATAACTAGCAACCTGGGAGCACAGAAGACAATTGACAAATCTTAAAGGTGACTAAGTTATATGACAACAGAGCACCACCCAGACATGCTGGTTCACACTTTCTCGTCGGCTCTGTTACTTCGCTTGGGTATGCACCAAACATCCCAGCTTCAAGCTGTCCCAATAAAGCCAGTCCCCTCTCAACCCTTAGCTCTCAACTCCAGAAAGAACACTGTGGTGTCGCTACCCAGAATCACAGACAATCTCATAGGCAGTTCTTTTATCTTTGGAACACATTACGTCATTTATTTTGCAAGACGGTCTCTTAACTAATTAATTCCATTTTCCATTGGCAAGTTACTATAAGCTTCCACTCCCAGGACAGCTCTAAAGAAAGACACAGAGCAAGGAGGCTGGAGGAGTCCAGGAAGTGAGAGAATGTTTTCCCTGGTGTGTCTGCAGACAGTGGGGAATGCACAGGAAAACACCCGGACAGACTTACAATCGCTTGCACACAGATTTCAAAAAAGACCAAGTCAGTTTTCTCCTCCCCAAACCCATAAAGTGTCTATGCAATCACATATCATCCAATCCAAAAAGTGTACATTCTCAAAGGAAACAGCCCCTAGCTCCTCATATCTTAGACTCCCGTCTGGTGTCTCTCAGTTCTGCCTTTCATTGTTGTAATCCCATGTTCCCAGTTCCATGACACATTCATCCAAATAACTTGGGGTGAATTACAAACACAGATTTCCACAGATTACAGCAGGAATGGCTCCTTAGCTCTGGAGCACAGTCTAGGAAGCTTTGTGCTTTTGTTCATTTTATTTAATTACTTTTTTGTTTTCATTGATAATTGTGTTGCTTATACAAAAATCCAAAGAACTGAACTGTCCATCAACTCACTTATTTATTACTTTTGCAGTGAGAATCCCTTTAAATGGACCAAAGGGTCCAAAGAGATTATAAAAAAAAAAAAAAATAGAAATGGCCAGCAGAGACATGAAAGAAGTAAAATTAAAATCCCAGAGAGAGAGCACGTCCCACTGCTGGAATGGCTAGTATCAAACAGACAAATGAGAGCTGACAAAAGATGGTGAAGGAGGCCTTGTAAGCTACTGATGAAAATGTGCATTAGAACAGCCATTAGGGGGAGACAATGAAGATCCTCAAAAAACTCAAAACCAAACTACCGTATGACCTAGAAATCCCACTCCTGGATTTGAAGCCAATCAAAGGAATTGGACTTGTCATGTTGAAGTGGTACCTGCACTCCTATGTTCACTAAGGCACTATGCACACAAGAGTTACTACGTGGAATCAACCTTTGGATTCCATCAATGGAAAAAATTTCCTTTCTACACACACCATACATGCATACATATTTACACACTTTACTATATAACCCTTAAAAAGAAAGAAATTTTGTCAAAATGATGAAGTTGATAGGCATTGTGTTAAGTAAGTCAAGTACAGAAGGACATATTCTGTGTGATCTTAGACTGAAAAATAAATATCAATTTCATAGGAAGAGCAGAAAGGTGATTTACCAGTGACTGGGGTGGGGCCAGAGGGATATCAAAAGGTACAAGATTTCAGTTAGATGGAGAAGCATAAGTTTTACTGACATTACATTGCAAGGTAATCATAATAATGTATGCAGCCGTGATCTATATGACTTTTAATCAATAATAGCACACAAAGCAATGCTTCTATAGAATATCACCTAATTACATCATGACTGACCTTAGTTTTATTAAATACACTCTGTGATATTCATACAATGTCAAAATCACCTAGTGATTCATTTCTTGAACTATATCCCACAGTCGGGGCACATGACTGACAGAAACTGCTAGAAAAATAGCATGTATTTTGGGTTAGTTGACTGGTTGGTTGGTTAGTTGGTTCAGTGGCTGGCTGATTGGTCAGTTCATTGGTTGGTTGATCTATTAAACCAGACCTTACTATGCACCCAAGGTCGTCTCCAGTTTACTGTGTAGCTGGGCTGGCCTTGAACTTCATATCCTCCTGCCTCTGTGCAACAAGGTGATTAAAACACCTAGATGCTCTCTCTCTTTTGGGCATCCCACAAGCGCCTACCCATAGCCATACCCTAGACTAGATTACTAACAGTAATCTTTAACTACTATGAAAATCTCCAGCCTGTCTTCACTCTGTCTTCCAAGCCGTTCTGAACTAGCTCTCCAAGTCTGGACTCTTCTTGCCCCAAAACCTCACACATCCTTTGCATCCCTCTTGGTATGGGTGATGCCAGCAGCTGTGACACAGAAACTAAATCTGGGATGACCACAGCATCTGACCTCTCAGCACTAGGGAAGATTCCCCCACAGGGCTGCTGGAATGCCTTCAAACCTACAGTTTTGCTCTGGGCCCCACTTCACTTCACAGAGCACCTCACCACCTACTCACTCAAGAAAAGCACCCACACCTCCCCTGAAGGCAGACCCCCATCTCATCAGCTTCACCACCTGCTCTCGATGCTACTGTCCCATGATCCACCCAGCAAGCTGGCCGCAGGAGTGGATTTGGATTTTTAAAGTGGTAATTAGTTTATTTCCTACATAGTCCCACAGGACGCTTTTTCATGTACAGTGGCTCAAAGAAAACCACAAGGAAACCAAATTACTTCCATAGTGTAAAAAGAAATCTGGAAGCAAGTCAACAAAGAACATTTTTTTTTCTGTCCACCAAGACTAGACTGGAGCCTAGGACATAGAAAGGGCCCAATGGCATGAACATGAGCAGAGGCAGGAAGTGGGGAGAGAGCTAATTCTCAGAATTGAGAGTCTGAACCCTCCCAAGGCTCTATGCAGCCTTCTGTGGTCCTCCTCTTCAGGAGCACCTCCCTAATGCTCTCTTCTTCTTCTTATCCCATAATCTTGAAGTGGGTCACTTGTGTGTGCCAGTGGCTCAGTGTTCTCTCAGTTACTGCTTTATCTAAGTCTGAGCCTGGTGCTAAGCCTGGCCTCCCTCCTACCATGTGCTATTTAATGATAACCTCTTTTGATATCCTAGAGTTCTTGTAAAATAATGCCATTATATGACAAAGCATTTTGTATATCTTTGTAGGCGTTACTTTTTCTTTTTTTTTATTAGATATTTTCTTTATTTACATGTAAATTTCTCTTTTCCCAGTTTCCCCTCCAAAAAACAAACAAACAAACAAACAAGTAAACAAACAAAAACAACAAGAACAAACCCCTGTTGTCTCCCCCCTCCCCATGCCTGCCACCCTGCCCTCTCCCACTTATTGGCCCTGGCATTCCCCTACACTGGGACACAAAACCTTCACAAGGCTGAGGTCCTTTCCTCCTATTAATGATCGAATTTGCAATCCTCTACTATACACATGCTGCCAGAACATTCAGTCCCACCATGTATAGTCCTTGGTTGGTGGTTGGGTCCCTGGGACCTCTGAGGGTACTAGTTAGTTCATATTGTTGTTCGTCCTAAGGGGCTGCAAACCCTTCAGCTCCATAGATCCTTTCTCTAACTCCTTCATTGGGGACCGTGTACTCAGTTCAATGAATGGCTGTGAGCCTCTACATCTGTATTAGTCAGGTATTGTCGGAGCCTCTCAGGAGATAGTTATATTTAGGCTGGCTTGTCTTTCCTTCAGTCTCTGCTCAATGAGCATCAAGAATACCACCCCAAGGGCTGGAGAGGGCTCAGTAGTTAAGAGTTAAGTCTCCCAGGGGACTCACATTTGGTTTCCAGTATCCACATGGGCAGCTCACAACATCTTGTAATTCCAGCTCCAGGAGATCCACCATTCTTTTCTGGACTCTACAGGCACACACACACACACACACACACACACACACACTTGCACATCCACATATATGCACATATGCATGCACAGCACACATGCACATTTTACACTCACTCAGACACATACAAATAAAATTTAAAATAATTAAAAAAAAAAACCACCACAAACTGTTTAGAATTCTCTCGTTTCTGTTTTCTGTAATTCCAGGAACCTGATGTAACCTGCTATTCTCTTGCCTTTGTGAACATCAAAGTCTTACACAGAAAATACTTGAGAAATAACTACTGATCAACCACTTCAGGATGGCACCATGGCAAAAGCTAGTGGGCTTCCCATAGGAGATAGATTTTTGTGTTTCTCTTTGCTGGCTCCATTAAAGGATATGAGATGCCTATACTTAACCCATCGAACAAAGCTCTATCCACACAGCAGTGATTTCAACTGGAATATCTCTCCCTGCTATCTCATAGGCCTGGGCATTCTGTTCGCTTGTTCTACACACTTAGCAGCAGGCTGCAAAGTTCCACTTCCCCTCTTAAAACCTCTGTGCCTTTGGAAAATCTCTTTCCTCTTGGGGCGTTTGACTTCCTCCTTCCTAAACGGAGCAGTGATAACGAGTAACAAACTACTCTCAAGCAAAGAAGCTTCTGAGCCCGGCAGAAAGGATTGTTTGAGGATGCCTATTAGGCCAGGCAGATGCACAAATTCTGCTATTGGCTTCTACTGTGTGTGTAGAGCCTGTCTTGGTTCATAGAACACTGCCATTTATGTACCAAAAAGAATCAACACGGAGCACGGCCACTGCTATAGGAGGCAGGAGTTGATGGGGCACATAGCAATAGGCAAGCTGATTTTATTGTGTGATGGGTTGGGCATCTGTGATCCTTTTTTTTTTTTTTTTAAATTGCAAATATAACTCATTCTTTTAATGCTATTTTGAGATTTCTAATTATTTAAAATATTAAATATCATGATTCCAATATGACTCTCTGTTTGCCCTCGGGTCATAAGCTATTTTATTTCCAGATAAAATTATAAGAAAAGCTAACGTTTATTTTAAGACATGTTGTATGCCCTGTGCCAAATGCCTTACATAGACTATCTTGATAGTTGGTTACTCTGTAAGAGGGCTGCAGAACCGAGCTCCAAATCCCAGTCAGTTCTAAAGCCACCCTTCACCTTCCCACAACCTAGACAAAGCTCTATAAACCCAGCCAGGAGCCTCCACTCCCCCGGGATGACCTCGCTCCACCCTGGGTGGGAAGCAGCTGAGGGCCCTCATCTCTGGGGCAGGAGCGAGGTCATTTCTATTCTCTTGAAAGCCCAACTCCCTTCTGAGGAATCAGCCCCCACCCAGCCCGACGCCTAAAACACTTTCTAGAAAGCCTCACAACCGCCCGAGATGAAAACATCCATTACATTTCTGTGTGTGTGCTACATTTAATGAGCGAAGCCTGCTGCAGCTGAGGGAGGTGGGAGTGGGGCGTCTCTTGGTCCATGCTGATTCTAGCCGGGTCTATCAGGAGCGTGCGAACCATGGCAACCAAAGCCGAAAACTGAAAATCACAGTTCCTGAGGTTTATGGCCTTTCAGAAAAGTGTCTGTTGAAATGAAATCCAGCAGAGAGCACCTGGGGGGACAGGGACACCAGAGCAGACACCACCCCGCTCACAAGCTCTTGGCTCTGACAAAGCCCCTGAGAGGAGCTTCTTAGCAGAGGAAGAGGTTATCTTGGCTCCCATTTCAGGGGCGTTTCGATCCATTGTGTCAGGGAAGGTCTGGCAGCGGGCAACTCGGGCCAGGGCAACAGGAGCATGGTGGGGGGGGGGGGTGGTATCAACTTGTTCCCATGGTAACAGACATGAACCAGAGAAAGAAAACCAAATGGGAGAGAGCAAGTAAAGTCTTCAAAGACCCAAACCATGTGAGCACCTTCCACTGTCCAGACCTCACCTGCTAAAGCCCCCCCCCAACCGTTAAATTAACATTATATGCAAGGAACCAGCTATTCAAACCATGAACCTCAGAGGATATGGCAAATTAAAACCATACATACTCTTAACAAATACTCACTCCTCCCCACCGCCTCAGCTGAGGCTTTAGTGTGGCAAGAGTGCCACCCATACCCTCGCCGAGTACAGAGCTGAGTCTGGGATGCGTCTTAATGTGCAAGTGCACAAACTGGAGTTTTCTTGATGGAGAAATTTCTGAGGCCAGGCTGGGAGCCGGGACCTGGAACCTAGAGGGCAACAGGGCTTTCTCCACACCTCTTTCTCCCTTACACCTCATGGGACTGGAGCTCTGCAAAATAGGACTGGCTTCTCTCTAGTGAACTAGAGGGAAAACAAGTCCCTTAATATGCAAGCCTGTGCTGCCCCTGAGCACCTACACCAGTGGTTCTCAATCTTCCCAACACTGTAACCCTTTAATACAGTTCCTCATCTTGTGGTGATCTCCCAATCATAAAATTATTTTGCTGCTACTTCATGACTGTAATTTTACTACTGTTAAGAGTCATAACATTAATATCTGATATGCAGGATATCTGATATGGGACCCACACAGGAATTGTAACCCACGGGTTGAGACTCACCACCCTAGAATCAGGCATGATCAAAAGCCACGACAGCTGGTCTTAGATTGCCTCACAAAGAAACCACCTAGGGAAAAAAGCACCCAGTAGGTGCTAGAGAAGACGCCAAGCAAGGAGATGAACTCTCCATAAAAGGATAGTTGGAGCTGTGTGTGTGTACCAGACACCATGCTATCCCCCCTCCACAGCCACTCTGTTCTGTCTCTGGTCTCCAGCATCCTGTCTTACGGAAAGACCGTGTACAATGTAGTGGAACTTCCCACCCTTTCTTTGGCTTTCTGCAAACACACAGGCTTTGCTTTAGAGAACTGAATCGGTTAGTGCAGAATGCTCTCGGCCATAGAGAATGTCACAGGGTGGAGTGCCTATGTGTGTGGCCTTATTTGCAAACTGTCTTTAATAGAAAATGGACCTAAAAGGAGATCCTTAGGACAGTCTCGATCAGTGTAATGAGGGCAAGGGGAACTAGAAAAAGAGATACCACCGGCACAAAGGGAGAGCACAGAGTGATAAATCCTACAGAAACCTAAAGCAAGAGGAGGACAGGGAACAGAGCCTCCCTCAGAGCCCCCAGAAGCCACCAAACCTGCAGATTTCCACAGAGAACTGCTTGCAATGGGAGCAAGGCGTTCTTGTTGTTTAAGCTGCCCTGATTGGCAGGATGTAGTGTTGCATGCCTTTAGTCCTGGAACTCGGAGGACAGAGGCAAGAGGATTATTATGAGTTTAAGGCCAGCCTGCTCTACATAGCAACTTCCAGGACAGCTAGGGCTACATTGTGAGACTCTGTCGCAGATGTTCAGCTTGTAGCACATGGTACAAAAGCCCCAGGAAACTGACCCAGGAAAGGCAGCGTCCTCAGAGCCCAGTCCATCTTTATCTTCCTTACTTGGCTTTTCTTATTCTGTGCTCCACTGACAGGCAAGCAGCCATGATATGGTGTCCCACAGCGGCGACAACGTAACAACCCTCTGGTTTCAAGGCCTCTCAGGGAGAAGGTGTTAGTGTGAGAGCTGTGAGAAGGGGCTCTCTACCCTGCCCCTCACTTTGCTTCTGGTAGTTTTCTGGGGGACCTCTGGTGTCTCTCAGCTTGTAGGTGTATCACCCTGCCCTCGGCCTTTATCCTCACTGTATCTCTTTGATCCAAGTTTGCTCTGACCTAGACTGGAGATCAAGTCAACTGATTTGAAGTAGGGTTGGCTCTGTCATGCCACAGACTGAAATCAATAGAAAGATTTTCCTATATGGCTAGAGCACTCACTGAATGTAACTGAGGTCCTGGGGTGCATGTTCATCACATCATAACACACACACACACACACACACACACACACACACACACACACGTACTACTACTGCTGCTGCCGCTACCCCTGCTGCTACCACTGTCACTACCGCTGCTGCTGCTGCTTCTACAATTGTATTATTATTTATTGATGGCTATTCTATACTTGGTTGTCAATTTAACTATATCTGGAATGAACTAAAACCCAAGCTACTAAATATAGTTTGAGGGATTTTTTGTCAACTAGGTCATTTGAGGTGGGAAGACCCAGCTTAAATCTGAGCTAATACTTTCTGGTGGCAGCCCATAGAAAGGACATGGAAGGGAAAAGTTCTTGCTCTTTGTCTGCTTGCCTTCTCTCTCACTTGTCAGTGCATCACTGGCCTTAGAGCCTTGGGATTCCAACATATAGTCAAGACCAACTGAGATATCTAGCCTCGTGGACCAAATGACTACTGAGTCCTAGGCTTGCCATGGGTAGATAGCCATTGTTAGAATAGTATGACCACAGACTGTTTCTCTAGAAAAACAGGAGAGTCTAGAGAAACTTTAATACACACACATATGTAAATATATGTATGTATGTATGTATATACATATATTTACATTATATGTGTGTGTGTGTAATGTATATACATGTATATACATTATATATACATACATATTGTCTTAGTCAGGGTTTCTATTCCTGCACAAACATCATGACCATGAAGCAAGTTGGGGAGGAAAGGGTTTATTTGGCTTACTTCCACATTGCTGTTTATCACAAAGGAAGTCAGGACTGGAACTCAAGCAGGTCAGAAAGCAGGAGCTGATACAGAGGCCATGAAGAGATGTTCCTTGCTGGCATGCTTCTCCTGGCTTGCTCAGCCTGCTCTCTTATAGAACCCAAGACTTCCAGCCCAGGGATGGCACCACCCACAAGGGGCCCTACCCCCTTGATCACTAATTGAGAAAATGCCCCACAGCTGGATCTCATGGAGGCACTTCCCCAACTGAAGCTCCCTTCTCTGTGATAACTGCAGCCTGTGTCAAGTTGACACACAAAACCAGCCAGTACAAGTGGCCTCCTTATTATATCTCCTAATACCAGTGGATATTATGTCCCAGACCTCTGCTTGGTTTCTGATGCCACTCCAGCAGGAAGACAGGAATAGTTTGTTTATTTGGTTGGTTTCTTTCTCTTTTTCTTCTTCTTTTTTCTTTTTCTTTTTCTTTTCTTTTTTTTTTTTTTTTTTTTGCATTTTGGTAGAAAGTAGAAGTCTAGGTTCACTAGGTCAGTTATTTTCAAGAATAGAGAAGACTAGAGAAAGTATATCTGTAAGTGAGCCAGCTACTGGTTTTACAATTTCTGAAACACCCTGAATTATTAGCAATCTCCTAGTCTCTAAATGGAGTACTTCCACTATCTATGCCTACCTGGTAACTGCATGCAACTCTTTTGTATCTTGTTTCACCAGCACATCTTCTCCATAGGGCAATAATACAGATTATTAATAATAATAAACAACAATAACTTAAAAACAGCTGGCTACGAGTGGGAGCAGAGGCCCTGCAGCACAGAGAGTAAAATGCAAAACCAGATGCAGGAAAAAAAAAATGGCAAACTTCCTCTTTCAAGCCAAAGTGTGATTGACAGATGAAGGTGGATATGTCTGTCTCCTCTCCCAGGCAAATGAAGGTTTCCGAGAACCCCACCACTACCATCACCCCCACCATCACCCCCACCATCACCCCCACCATCACCACCACCATCACCACCACCATCACCACCACCATCACCACCACCACCACCACCACCATCACCACCACCATCACCACCACCACCACCATCACCACCATCACCATTACCATCACCACCACCATCACCACCATCACCATTACCATCGCCACAACCACCAATCAACTTCTGTGTTGCAAATCTCTGTGGCAACAGCTGCATCTCATGGTCATTCATTGCTGCACAACAAAACCAAACCAAATAAACAAACACTATGGAAAGCCGGAGAGCAGCCACCATGCACGTTCATCACCCATTACTGCCAACAAGAACCTTTGCCTATACAGCTTAAACCATATCGCTGGGGAGCCCACTTCATTTATAAAAAGGTCTACTCAACAGACTTTCATATTTGGAAACTTAAAAGATGAGTAAGCATAAAGAAAGTTACATCTACATGACACCTGGAGCTGTGAACACTGTGCTCTTCAGTATATGGGACAGGATTTAAATAGGTTTAAATGCACCCGATTGGGATCTAGTACCATGAACATCTGAAGGGAGTAAGGTGAACTGGCTGTGGTGGTATGCACCTGTGATCCCAGCACTTGGAAGGCTCCAGCAAAGGATCGGTGTTCAAGGTCAACCTGGGCTTATAGAGTGAGACTCTGGGAACCCTGGGGCACAGATGGAGGGAGGAAATCAAAAGAAGGGAAGGAATTAAGAGAGGGATAGGAGAGAGAGAGAGAGAGAGAGAGAGAGAGAGAGACTCAAACACTATAAAACAATACAAAAATGAGCTGCCCCAATCTTTTCCCAGCTCCCTTTGTTCTACTGAAGGCAGTCTGTCCTCTGAGCCTGTCTAGAGATTAATTGCAAAGCATCAAACAGTTTGGTGACAACATTAGTCTTGTTCAGAAAGTGCAAAGGAGTCCCACATGGTTAGGGACAAAAAAAGAAGACACGCTGCCATCCACAACTAGGCACTTAGCCTTGTGGATCAGCAGTTCCTGTCAGGGTCACCTGAGGAGAAGTGATTGCCTACTGCCCAGGAGCACAGTAGAAACAGCAGGCAGATGTGAAATTCCAAATGCTGGTGATAAGTGTATTTAACCTCTCCTAAAGGAACATTAGAGAGGCTTTAATGCTTTGGTGGGAGAGGGACCCCAACACTTGAAAAATGAAACAGCAATTGCTGACAGAGTCACTTTCCACCGGAAGGAAGCATGCCAGAATCAATTTCTCCGAGGAGGGAAGGGTAATGAAGGTGCATTGTGGATTACGGTCACATTCCACATCTCTAAGAGCTTCTCTGGACAGACTGTAAATTACCATGACCTTAAAGAGAATGTTCACACCAAGGCTTTGGTTTTTATGAACAGTCTACCTGGATAGTCTGACCAGGCTTTAGATAAAATAAGAAATGAGCCAAGAAACCAACGGGGCCACAGGAGCCAAGGGTCAGGCTTCGCTTGAAGATTGATTCTATTTTCTTGCTGCTCACCTATCAGGAGAGAAAGGAGCATTGTTTCCATATGATAGCCAAGCCCAGGTGAATGTTGTATAGCTCCTTGCTGGTCTTGCCTGCTGGGACTGTTATTACAGCCAATATGACCTTTGGGCTTTCCTTCTGGCTTCAAAAGCACTGGCCAGAGCTCTGTCTCATCTCTTTGTGTGTGTGCATGTTATGGGGAAGACTTCTGATGGAAAACAGACATGGACCCTGGGAGCTTAAGCTAAAAGCTATGAACTCAAAGCATACTGTCTGGGGTACAAGAATAACCAGGATCTTGCTGTGGGGTCTGTTGCTCCATTTGGTACACTAGATGAGTATCAGAACCCTCGGGCCCCTCCCCAGATGCTGCTGGGTGGTCCTCTGTTCTATAACTCTACGACACAGCATCTCCAGCCTCTTAAGACTCAGCACAGATGGTCACCTCCTACATCTCTAAGAACATCTCTGGACAGACTGTTCATCACCCTCACCGAGGCCACCACGTCCGCACCCTCAAGCCCAGGCCACGAGGGAATGACAAACTCTCCAAGCTAGGAATGGCACGCTGAAAAACCAAACCAGGGGTTTATACTAGAAGTGAGTCAGGAACACTGCCCCATAGTGACACCCAAACTGCTAAGTATCTAATGCCATACAGATGTATCTATTGATTACATGCACACATACATTCTAAAGAGAAAAATACCTGGTGCTTCCAGGAAGTTAATCAATAAACATTTATAGTCATAGTTATCACGAGTAAATGTGTGTGAACTTACTTTCAGCTTCTCAATAATAACAGACAGGCTACACATGATTTGCAGTGGGGCTCCTTGTCAACTGCCAGGCCCCAGTGATCGCTGTCAGTCTCTCTCCCTTGGCAACTCAGTTCGACCCTTTACCCCCTAACTTCTTAAACGGCAGGTGGTGACCCTACATTGAGTTTGTGTAACTGTGAGTATCACCAAAAAAAATTGATATCAATAAAATGTGTCTGAACACACCACAACTCAAATTATCTCATGATCAAATGTATACTGAATCTGGGAGCACTCTCTCTCTCTCTCTCTCTCTCTCTCTCTCTCTCTCTCTCTCTCTCATGCTGCATCTCACAATGTCCCTGCAGCCTTGGCTCTGAGCACAGAGCCTGTGCACTCACTCCATGCATATCATCACTCCATGCAGGCCTGATGGATGCTGCCCGATACCTCAGTGCAGGTCAAGATTCTGCTACGAATCCAAATGAGCTTGTCTGCTCCATCCCAGAAAACAAAGACCTTTAATATTCTTCTCCCATGGTCCCTCAGCCAGGAAGTATCAAATTCCTCTATCTTCGTGCTACAATGGTTTTTAAAATTTTTTTTTTATTTTTATTTTTTTAGAATGTTTTTTTTAAATTGTTGCTTGCATTGCTGGCTTTCTTAAAAAGTCATTCAATACAGTTTGGCTTGGGCTTAGGACAGGATTTCTAACAATTTCTGAAGTGGCCTTAACGTACATCTGCCATTCTGTGTTACGCATTTATGCTAAGTGCACCCTCAGCATTGACATCTGTAAAACCCAAACATCCACCAACTTTGAAAAACA
>JADRCD010162267.1:0-12929 GCA_019843815.1 Montemys delectorum
CTTATGGAGTGCCTGGGCCAGCTTGAAAACCATCCAGTTTTGCAAGGAGGGTTGGTTCCTTAAAATCAATAATTCTCAGGCTTCCTAACACTGCAAGTCTTTCATACAGTTCCCCATGTGACAAGCCCAATCGTAAAATTATTTTCATGGCTACTTCAAAACTGTGATTTTGCCACTGTTATGATTTGTAATGTGAATATCTGTGTTTTCTAATGGTCTTAGACTACTCAGTGACAGCATTGTGTAACCCCTAAAGAGGTTGTGACCGACAGGTTGAGAACCCCTGCTGTAACAGGAGAATTATATAAGAAACCAGGACCTCAGATTTGTTGTAATAAGAAAGTTTAAATTATTATTTTATTGTCTATTTCAGAAAGCTTAAATTATTTTGCATAACTATAAATTTTTGTTTAATCATTCAAATTTTCAAAAGTTACCTCCATTGTAACTTTTAGACTGTTCAGCCTTTACTCCAAAGCAAGTTGTTCACACGCACACTGGTTTCTGTGCACCTTAGTGTTAAACCCAGTGTCTGAGAGCATCGGCATTAAGACACTTCAGTCAGCTATCTGACAAATGATGCCAAGTGTCTGTGACCTTTGTCATAAACAAAAAGACTTGTGATGAGAGTAAACATGTTTATGCCTTATAATCATGAAATGCCTAGAGAAACTGGATTAAATGGCACATATAATAAGGATTCATTATGCTTAGTTTATGAAAATCATACCATAAAATGCATAACGGCAAATCTTTCTAAAGTGGATTTTATGAATTGGTATGTAAATCAGTAACCACTCTTTCCATTACAAAACTTAAGAAATCCTAAAGAAAATAAACAATGGAAGTTTTCATGCTAGAAGAATAAAAGAAAATATTTTCAAGAAATCTCAGGTTATTTCTATATAAAATACACTAATTTCACTTTATTAGTAAAAAAGGTCTTCATACAATTTATTTTTAAAGATAGGTTTTATTCATTTCTTATTTAAATTGATCTATATTGTTCATGTTTAAGATATATAGTAGAATGTTATAAAATACATCTGTAGTGAAATAGCTGCTACTGTGAAAAAAAATTAACAGAGCAACCATCTCACATAGATGGACAATTGCTATCCCACATATCTATGGCTAGAGCACTGCATCTACTCAGCAAAAAAACTTCATATGAGACCAAGTAGTGGACTATAGTCCTCATAGTCACTCATTCTACATAAGAGAGGTTTTTATGGACGGTATGCATAAATTACAGTGCCAAATAAACCTAGTCAAACAACAAGTATTTGACATTTGGCAATCCAGAAATCTCTGTTATTTCCTTCTCTGTAAAATTGGGAAACTCACTCATATGTAAATCAATTAATACAAATATCATATATATACATATAGCATGCTATATGTATATATAAGTTACAATATATCTGAAACTTTCATGTTTATCAACATATGTGTAAAATGAATGTTGATCTCTATAAAATATATGCAGCCTAATCCTTCCAAAATTCAATAACAGGCATCCCTTCCTTATACCTAACATTTTACATTTTTCTACATACTTAATTTTTTCTTTAATAATAAACGTTTTGCTAATTCAAACTGCCTTCACAAAAGTAAGTTCCAATAAATGAAAATTTGATGTGGTTAATATGTTTTCCAATTCAATACTTTAAAGGGAATAATTTTTCATATATCAATGACTTTTTCCTTTTCCATTCCTGAATGGGACTTTTATTCATTCTTTCCAAGACAGTGGAATTATAGTAAATCTAGAATGCAAAAAGAAATAAGACCTCAATATTCAAATTTTAGTATTCAAAGCTGGCATTTTTAAGTTGACTTCCCACTTTCATATCCTGAAATTCAGACTTATCAAAATACTCAGCAATTTGTTGAATCCGTTTTTATTCACTGTTGACTTTATTCATGGAAATCACCAAGTATTGGGAATTGAGAGCATTCAGGATAAGATCTGAGGGAAGACCTTGCAGCTTAGAAAGAACAGAGATCAAAGAGGAGAGCGGTGTTAGCTCATCGGAGCCCAGGTGAGCTTTTCAGCAAAAGAGAGAGACAGAGGTAGAGAATGCATCTTGCTCTCAGCAGTCCCTACGAGGTAGAGCCCCGCAGAACGTGTAGTGTCTGATGTGCTGGGGAACATTCGAAGCTGATGGACTTTTCTTCCTTCTAGAACAAGGAGGAGCATGAGATGAGCAGAGTTACCTAGAACAGGGTATCTGTGTTCCTGCCTCTTGAGCCTGTGTGCAGTGAGCATGGAATCCATTATTGCCTATGCATCTCCATGGTTAAAGAAAGGACCTTGAAAGGACCATTGGGCTATCAAGGTCCAGAGGTGAGGCATACAGGCAAGTGGACAAGTGGTGGGGTCAAAGGAACCACCAGCAACCAGTAATCCCAAGCTCAAGGGCCACACAAGCATCCAACTTCAAAGCCCACTGTGGATCCCTCAGGCCCACATCCATCATCTGAACTGAAAGTCAGAAAGCCCCTTCTTGCTACCACTCTGCTAATGTGCAGTCTGACACTCAGTGTCTTGGAACTAACTCAATAAGGGGAACAAAAAAAATCCCAAGTAATTATCATTTCCCAAGAGGAATTGAGGCTCTAGAAAGAGTATGTAAAACTCATATACATATTACCCAGAGTTGGTGTGAATTCTTAAATTCTGTCAATGGGTGAGACAGAAAAATCAATTAAGGGAAATAAGGTCTTCAATTTGTGACCCTCAAAACATACCTGGAATGGAGTCTTAGCACGTGGTAAGTGGAGGTAAAGCTTGGAAGTGCAAGGTCTTCCTCAGGCAACCTGAGATTCATAATAACATTGTTTCAAAAAAAAAATGCACCTCACTCTATGAAAGGTTTCAAAGGTGACAAGTGTCTTCCCTTCTATGGAGCTGTGGGGCTGTGGGTGTGACGCAACATGGGGACATGAGAGTGAGCACTCAACTGCACACCCTGCCCTGAACTTGCCAGGATCAAGACCAGACAAGCAGCAGGCTCATCACCTCCAAACAAAGAGGTGAGGACCCAGGCAGGAAGCCAAGCCTGGGCCAATTGTGAGGTGGCTAAGAGAAGAAACCAGAAGCCCAGAGTGGAAGATTCAGATAAGAAACCAAACTGTGATAGAAGACCACCCAAGTCTGATCACACTTTGGGGAAGCAGTGTGGGAGAATGTTCTCCAAGAATGACACAGCCAAGCACTGGCTAATATTTTCCCTTATTAAACATGTGACTGAATAACTAAAGCAAAGTCTCTGAGTATGCAGTGGAGAGCACTACAAGTCCCTGGGGGCAATCTCGAGTAAATGCCTTGGATCCACATCAGGGAAGAAGAAAACAGATTCCTACAAATTGCCTAAATGGTGAAGCTAAAGGTAATCAGGAGAGATTATGGAAATTCTCTCCTCAATATTCAAATTGAGGAGCCTTTACCAGAATGTTGCAAAAAGAAAAGAAAGAAAGAAAACGTTGGGGATTGTGATGGATGAAATGTTCACACCTTTACATTTATAGAAGTAGGCACTGGGTTCTTTGGTTCTTGATAACAATTCAATTGTAATATGGGTCTGGGAAGGACATTTAAAATGCACAAGGAAGGTAGAAGTCACAGAGCCATGGAAGAATAAAGATGGATGAGCTGAGGCAAGAGAAAATGATCGGAGTGTGTCCCCAAGAAGCTACTGAACACAGCAGACAGTGAATGGGTGATGAGCAATAGTGTGCTCTGGGCAAAGGAAGCAAAATGGACCCAGCATCCCCATCCCCACCCCGGCAAACCAAAGAACTTTGCTCCATGGTTCAGTACTACCTAAGGATACATGTCAGGGTGTCGAGAATAAACATCAGAGGAAAGCAGAGGCCACAGGAAGCAGAAGATCAGTGGGAATAAAACAGGTGCGAGTGTTGGGCAGGTAGAAAGGACTGAGTTTGAAATTTAAGTGGGCTTCAGGGGAGAGGAGGAGGAACCCAGAACCTGCCCCTGTCCCCGCTCCAGGAGCTAGACATGCTGTTTACCTACCCATACTACTCTGGAGACACACCAGCAGGTGTTGGGGTTCAGGGACCCAGGATCATCTGGGGCATGCTGAATTTGTAATTCACCCAATGGAGAGCTCAAATGGCGCCCGGAGAAACACCGAGCTGTCAGTATTTTGCAGCTGTCTGTCTGCAAAATGAGATCTGCCCAGGGATGCGAATTTGAATACTGATTATTAGGGGGTAGAGGAGAGGGAATGAGGTCTGTACATGGTTCTTTGCTTTAATATACCTGTGTAAAATGGCCTTGGTTTTCAATTTCACTGTATTTATATGAGGTATGAATCAAGAATATCAGTATCCAGGCTGCCACAATTACTTAACCAGTTAAGGTGCTATCCACCAAACCTCATGCCCTGAGTTGGATGCCCTGATCCCATATAGTGGAAGAAGAACTGCTTCCTGCAAACTATCCTCTTACTACCACATGGCTTGAACAGCCTCCCAATTACCACACATTCACAAAATAAATAAGTACAGTTAAAAATTTTAAGTCAATACTAAATCACATATTCATGACTTAGTACATGACCACTTAAAAAGAAATCAGTTTTTACCAAGTTGAAAAGTTAGCTTTTTGAAAGACATATTTTATAATTATAAAAATCTATGTTTCACCTTAACTTTACATACATTGTCTTTTGATGCCTACAATTAAATTATTTTACTTTCTCTAACTTATTATACCCTAGTGGAGTTTTTTAAAGTCACAGACTGAATTTTAATAATTTCTTACCAAATTCGATTTATTTGTAAGCTTGTTTTACTCATTCTCAGACATGAACAATAAAATTCTGACGCTATTTTATTGTTAATACATTTGGAAAATAACAGTATAAAGCAACCATGATTGATTTGTCTGGGGCCAAACTTAACAAGAAATGGAGTAATCTACGACATAAGCCCAACAAAGTGCCGTGCACTGACAGTGTCTTGAAAAACTTTAGGCAGAGCAAGGTCATAATGATTCCACAAACACTTCAGCCATTTATAATTCAGATAGAGTTTGACAATGGCAAGCATACAGAAGCTGAAAGAAAAGAAATACCTCTCTAGGTTTTAACTGTCTAAAAACAAATTCTGAGAGGAAAAGAAAGTCAGTCCTCAGGCGTTATCAAAATAACTCTAGTTATCAAAAAGTTATCTTTTATATGACCACTTAAGTTGATCTGTGTCCCATGCCATGTTGTGAGATTGTATATATCAAGCTGCTACATTTTATTAATTTTAGTTTCTAAGTGTTTTAATCACTAATTTTAAATGTTTTTTAAATGCTAACATCATAAAAATCTATTTCCATGGAATATGAATATAATATAATATATGTTATAAAAATGAGTGATCCTGTAATTGAGTAGGAAATATTACAGCTTTTAAAGACATGCCTTTAAAATGGAGAAGAAAGGCAAGCCAGTTGTGGCTCGAGAAGATATTAAGTTAATTCCCTTTAAGTTTCTTTCAAACTCACAAGAAAGATTTCCTGAGTGCCTAAACCACTGTGGCTCCCACCTGTACCCACCCATGAGTTACTGTGAACCACTGTGGCTCCCACCTGCATTCATCCATGAGTTACTGTGAACCACTGTGGCTCCCACCTGCATTCATCCATGAGTCACTGTGAACCACTGTGGCTCCCACCTGTACCCATCCATGAGTCACTGTGAACCACTGTGGCTCCCACCTATACCCATCCATGAGTTACTATGAGCCAATTTTGCTAACATAACCACACTTTCAAACACTTTAACTCCCCCTTCCAAGTCTACTTAAGTATTCTGCAATAAAGACTAAATTGAAGGACAATTCAGTCCTGGAGTTTGCTGGGGGAAGAGAAAGAAACTATAAAAAGGAAATGATGGTATAATTTTAAGAGGACTATTTATAGCTATGGGTATTAATTTGTTCTTTCAAACTGATGTGATATTTAGAATTAGTCTAAAATAGATCAAGGCTACAGAATCTATAGTGAGTGATTATTTGTTCCACTATTACACATGTGCAGAGAGGTGGACTACACTAAATCCACAACTCCAAATTCTTACATGTTTGAGACTACACTAAATCCCAAACCTACTATCTGTCCTGGAAAGATCGCCTAAACTTTCTATCATTTTCTCAACTATAAAATAGGAATATAGCACTGTCTGTCTCTGCTAAGACACATAGGGACCTTGGAAACAATTCGACTTCTGCATAGCAAAGAGCAGCCTTTGAGGTCCTTCTGTTTTTATGAAGTAGTACCTGCAGGCCTGCTGTTTCTTAAATAACTTTCCTTCCTCCTTCTCTGTTCTAATCCCTTATATCATCTTTCATTTCCAAAGCCATTGTGGTTTTCCCCATAATTATTTGGCTTTCATTTTTGTGTTTTGATTTTTTTTTTTAGACTTTCACATGTGAGTACACTGTATTCACATCATTTTGATCCCTCTTTTTGACCCCCCGACTCCTCTCAAGAACCTATTACCCCCTCTCTCAAATTCCTAACCCCTTCTTTATGTTTATTATTGGTATACACACACTACCATCACCACCACCACCACCACCACCACCACCACCAACAGCTTCCTAAGTTCTGAATAGTGCTGCCCAACTGCACTTCTAGTTAGTGGGATTAGGAAACCTATGAGGGAGCTCTTCCTTGGTGAAAACTGATCCCCCTCCTTTAGCAGTCACAGATCTGTAGCCTTTCATCCAAGAGTGGGTGGTCTTATTAACTCTGTCTCCTTCACTTTGGTATATCAATTGCAGTTGTGTAGGTCTTGGGCAAGAACTCTTGTTGAGAGTTCGTGTGTACGCCTTCCCTGTCGTGTCTGTAAGATGTTATCATGCAGCATTATCTCTTATTCTTTGGCTCTCACAATCTTCCCATCTCTCTTCGCAGATATTTTCTGAGCCTCTTCAGATATTTTTCATTATGTAACATACTGACTTCACAAAGGCATTCACTAACTGCTGGATGAATGAATGAATGAATGAATGAGTACATCTCTTGCTTGTCTGTAGTCCCCTGTGAGCTAGCTTTGGCTCTATTCTGCCCTCTACGAGACAGCAGACCCTCATCCTTGCTTTCTTAAATAACCTATATCTGCTATTTACATATGAAGACGGATTTTCCTTCAGTTTTCTTCCAATTCATGGGATTTCTTTAGGTACATAGGAATTGGTAGGTACCAGAATGTGCAAGTCTTTGTTACAGTAGTGTCTCCCACTGGCTTCCAAAGATGTTTGTCACACTATAGGTCTGCAAACAGTTGACCTGAATGAGTAAGGAGATAGGAGAGTCATGCCAACTCCTCTACAGAGACTAGATGCTCTCCACCACTACTCAGGTTCCAGAAATTAGAAACACTCTACAGGCATAGCAGAAAGCAGCAACAAAGAATTCTGCTTGCTTTTAATTAGGGCAAGAATGGGTCCTGCAGCTAGAATTTATTGTAGTCCTTTGTTTTTGAATGAAGAAACTAAACCTTAGGAAAGGTTCCGATAGTTCAGATCTCCTACTACATTAAAGACCAATGGGGAATACAGCTTAGGTCCTGTTTTGTAGGCTATGCTCATTCAAGTGCAAAGAGATTATGACAATTGATAAATAAGCATGTGCTGTTTTTTCTTATTCATTATTTTTAATGAAACCTTTGTTTGGTTATAATAGTCTCCCATATGAATTCTTTAACTACCAACATTGTTAAAGTCATATGTAGCATTTATTAACAACTATTATAAGAGCTGCAGTAGCCTGCATTTTAGAATTTAAGTACCTGCTGGTTTCTCTGTCTCAAATCTTTTCCCTTCGGGAGACCACAGTTGGCTTTCCCATCTACTAGGTTGCTTTGTGGAAGTTCCATGGAAAATGTCTAGCCTGCCCCAGGCAAAGTGGCCTTGTACCCACTGCAGAAAATCTGCATCAGGAGTAGGATAGGGCTCACACGGAAAATAACCAAAGCACATTCACCGCAGTGGGGCTTGCCTAAGACACTGCCAACAGCTTCCTCCTGCCTTCCTCCCTACACTGCCTTAGATCTGCCCTCCCTGGTTCACTCTTCCTCAGCCTTCTCTTTGATTCTGTGAGCTCATCTATAGCCTCCCAAATGACTTCTGTTTAATTAGCCAGAGTTTGTTTTCATGGCTTGGAATCAGACTCTAGAAGTCGTTAGACTTGCAGGTTTCACTGTAGTTCATTTTTGTGGGTTTAAACCCCAGTTAAGTTCTGTGAGTAGCAGCACAAAAAATAAAGGTAGAAAAATGGTGTGTGTATGTGTGTTACCTCCCAAGTCTATGATTGTACAAGAAAAAAAGGCATTGTATTGTAATGTAACAAAAAAAGAGACAACCTTGGCTTTATTGTGGAACTCTATTTGTCTTAAGGTGGTCTACAATTTAAGTTATTCAAGCGAGAGTCTTTTTTGTATGTTTACAGTTGATACAACTGTTTTATGAAAGCAAATACAATCTTACCAGAGCTCTATTTGTAAATTTAGGTGCTCTGTGAACTGATGACACATATATTTTCTTTAAAATTTAACATGGAAATTAATCTGTTTATTTATGTAGGTAATGGTAAACCAAATAAGAAAGACCTAATTAATAAATTAGAGAAAACTGTATGTAATTATATTTTAATTTATTCACATTAAGCCATAGATATATTCTGTTTCATGAATACATAGACACATCCTGTGTAAATCAGATGATAATGATTTTACTAGAAATTGTAGTTGTTCTTTAGTTGTAAACTGCACTTATTAGGTAAAATGAGAATATGAGAAAATTCATAAGAGGTGTTCATTTTTAAAAGTATGAAACAGGATTTTTTTTTCTTGGTTTGGCTCACCCTTTCCAGAGAACTGGATGAGAGGGGAAACAGAGAGAAGAGAAAAGAAACAAAGGAAAACTGGATGGAGGGGAGGTGGGGGAAAGACTGGGGAAGAGGAGGGAGGAGACATGGGTTGGGATAAAAAAAATAGTAACAGTAATAATAATAATAAAGGGGTAAAAATGAATGACACTTGTATTCTTTCTGGAAAAAATAGTCATTTTTGAAAAAATATAAAACATTAGCAAAGCTCCCTCCTTTTTTAATATAAATTCAGGGAGCCAAACCCCAGGCTTTGCGATTACCTTGCAGACACTTTTAGGAGACCAATGCATCTCCTCAGCCCCTTCCCCCCACCCCTTGCTGGTTGAATCTTTTGTCCCTACAAGTCAAGTCAGTAAGTCCCTGGGGTGCAGGAATGGGCTCTTCACTCCTTGGGCCTCTGCTCCGCAAGTCCTACCTCATGGTCCCACAGAACCCTATATTCTACCTTTTGTCCACCTCAGTGCTCAGAGAATCTTTCTTCGGTCTGGGAGAGGTGGAAGAGCCCTTTCCTCAGAGCTGCTGGGGCTCAAACCTACACGCATGAACATCCTAATGAGCAGCTCTAGCCATGGCCTATTTCTATGCTGTTTTTATTTTTTGTTTGTGTTTTTGCACAATATTAGGGACCAAACCCCGGCTTTTCCCATTCCAGGGACCTGTCTGCCACTGAGCACCACCCATAACAGAGAAACTTTAGGTTTCGTTTGTCTGAATATTTTTGTGTTGTACTGAAACTTAAATCACTGAAACTCAAAAGCAAGGAAATTGTTTTCCACAATCCACTGTCCCAATCCTTTGACCCGAGCAAGAGCCCAAATGTCAGGGCCGGTGGAATGCTATCTCTGTCCATCTCCAACTCAGGACTGGAGGGTAACATCTGTTCATCTGACTTCTGAGCAGGGTGCTGAGCTGCTCTGCTCGCATTCCTGCCCTATGACTAACAGTTTTAGTCCTCCAGGACCGAGGATTCCTCTAGTTGATGGCGGCTGCCCTTCTGAGCCTCTTCCCTTAGGCTAAAGCTTCTAAAAGTTCTTCCACTTGCGACCCTTTTCACCTGAGACATTTCTAGATGACTTCCGGTATACTGATATAGAAAATAAGGGTTTATACCCTTTACACCTTGACTGATAATACATCTAACAAATATTTTAAATTCAGGATGCACACAACTTTAGCATTTATTAAAGATGAAGACAAATTTGCATACTAATGAGACAGATGTGCCTTTTATCCTCATATAAAGAATTAAATTTTAGCTGAATGTTTGATGGTTCAGGACATTGAGCATCTTCAGCATTTTCCAGGGTTGATGGATATTTTGATGTTCTAATCGTCAGTGCTGAGAGCATTACAGCACACGAATACCTACAAAATGGCACAAGCCTTTTCAGTCTTATTTCAGAAATCTTTGGAAATTTAATATTAATCTCATGCCAAATTCATTTAATTATTTTTTCTTATTCGATATTTTATTTATTTACATTTCAAATGTTATATCCTTTTCCAATTTACCCCCAGAATCTCCCCCCCACCTGCTTCTATGATGGTGTGCCCCCACCCACCCACTCACTCCCACCTCCCCACCATAGCATTCCCCTACACTGGGGCATCAAGCCTTCACAGGACCAAGCGCCTCTTCCCCCATTGATGCCCGACAAGGCCATCCTCTGCTACATATATAGCTGGAGCCATGGGTCCCTCTATGTGTACTCCTTGGTTGGTAGTTTAGACCCTGGGAGCTCTGGTTGGTTGATATTGTTGTTCTTCCTATGGAGTTGCAAACCCCTTCAGCTCCTTCATTTAATCATTTTTTTAAATGAAACTGAAACCAGCAACTCACATAAAAAATTTAAAATCGGACATTCTAACACAGTATAACTCAAAGACATACTATTTGATGACTGCTAAGCAGACACTCAAAGTCTGTTTCCGCAGTTGATGCACTATGTTTTAATAAGAGCATAAAAGATTCAAGAAGCACAGTGAAGACATTCTAATCCATAACAAACAACAGCTCAAATCTGTATCGGTGTGCTCAGGTGGCATCCACCTCAGCATCCACTGGAGTATGTGGTACACACACAGGCACACGCTGTATGTTCAGACCTGCACTGATCTAGCAGGATAAAACTCCGGCACTCCGAAAAACCCCTCAGATTCCTTATGTGTTTGATTTTGAATTAATTTTTGATTCTTACATATTCAGATCTTTCACTATTGCCAATTTTTTGACATCACCACATTTAGTGACACGATTCCGTATGGCACCACAACCCACACTCTAAGAAGCTGGAGCTTAGGTATCTCACATCTAAGGGTTGACTCTGCCCTAACACACAGGTGCTGAGGGCGTCTTGTGATGTCATCGCAGACCACCTTCTTAATGGTCCCATCCTGCTTCCTTCCCTTCCCTCAGGTGTTGATCATCAATCTTCAGTAGACTTTTTGTACATAAATATTTGCCCATCTAACCAGAAGACATTTCCTACATTAGTTCCCTTTAGACTCTGTCTATAATTTTACACACACACACACACACACACACACACACACACACACACACATTTCCACTTACTTCCCAGGTCCAAGGATCTAGAAATCTAAAACAGTGGAAGAATTCTAGGTTGCTTAGCGGTTTCCTTAAAAAAATCACATGTGAAAATCCTAGGTTATTTCTGTTAATTTTAGAATTAGGGAAGTTGGCAAGGATGTTGATGAAAGGGAAAAGAAAGGATGGTGAGGACAAAGCCTCTTATTCTCCTGCAGAGAGAATTAACAAGTAAGACAGGTATTTGTGTCTGACTTGTATGACAAGGTATGGTGGTGGCGTATGCCTTTAATCCCAGCACTTGGGAGGCAGAGGCAGGGGGATCTCTGAGTTCGAGTCTGAGCCTTGTCTACAGAGCAAGTTCCAGGACAGCCAAGGGTACACAGAGAAACCTTGTCTCAAGAAACCTGAAAGAAGGAAAGCAAGTTGCTTAATTTTTGTCAATTTGACACAAATTAGGAATACGTGGGAAGAGGAAACAATTGAAGAACTGTCTCCATCAGACTGGCTTGTGGGTTTGTCTGTGGAGCATTTCCTTAGTTGATGGTGGTCTGGGTTGTGTAAGAAAGTAAGATGAGCAATCCATGAGAAGCAAGCCAACAAGCAGCATCCCTGCACAGTCTCTGCTTCAGTTTCTGCCTTGAGTTCCCAGTCTGACTCCCCTAGGTGATGAGTGGACTGTGACATGAAAAGAGTAGCCAAATAAGCCTCCCTGAAGTTGGTTATAGTCAGTGCTTTGTCACAACGGCAGAGAAGCCAACCAGGACTATAGAAACAACTTTTAGATATTGTTAAATATCAAGTAACAAAATTACAGAAATTTTCAAAACACCTACCGTTGTAAATGAAGAACAGAGCCAATGTTTTGTGTCGACAACTGTGGAATCCCATGATTCTAAGACATTTAGTATCAGTTGCGCTTCCCTACAGAGTTGAAAGATAAATCAAGCAGACAAAAAGGCAAAGGTGAAGACATCTGTTGCCCTTTTCAGTGCAGAAGGATCTTAATGGTGCTTTCTCTCAAGGTTGGAGGATCTTAAAAGTGACACAGTGCAAGGCTGTGGCCAGTGCTGGATGATCTCCTGTGAGTCCTCCTGGTTTCACCTAGAACACACAATTATATTTCTAGTATTCATTTTATTACCTTTGTTTTGAAGTTTAACAATCATGGCCAAATATCTGGAGGCCTCATACACTACATTGTGTTTTCCTGTTCCGTGTGCTAATATTGATCCCTTTACCTATCTTTTATTTAACTTGGCCCTTGGGATTTATTCCACTTAGTTAGGACAGTGTCTAAAGTAGATAAATTGATTTGCTTTTGTCTGCCCTCAAACTTTTACTTCACTTAACCTATGTTCATGACTGTGCAGAAGGCCTGTCCTCCTTCCTGAGTGCTAGAAAGCTGAGGTGGACAGTGTCCGGCTAATGCAGAGTAATAACTCTCTTGAGTATTGCCTTGTTATA